>PVJD01009620.1:0-60951 GCA_004026545.1 Mormoops blainvillei
ACCCCACTTCCAGAATCATGGAGGGCGGAACCGGGGATGTTCGGAAGCTTTTCATCTTCGCTACTACCCAGAATTACTTTGGACTGGTGTCGGAACCCGGGGACCGGCCACTGCTGTCCTACAGCCCTGAAATCAACAACTTCTTGGAGGACGGGAACCAGATGCTCCTCCGGGTGCAGCGATCCGACGCCGGAATCTCGTTTTCTAACACGGTATGGTTCTCTGCATCGCTGCCCTGCGCTCTTTCCGCTTCCAGCCTCACCCAGAGGGATGCCGGCTTCCTCTTCAACCTTCCCTGTCTAAGCTTGTTCAGGAGCCCAAGGCCGTCTCCAAGCTGGCATCCCACCTGACCGAAGGAGATTGCCTGTCCACACTCTTGAACAGAACAATTATATTTTCTAGTTTTTAATCTCTAAGGACTGTAGGTTTGTTATAACCAAAAGAAACAAACAAGCAAAGAATCAAAAACCAAAAAAACACTTACCTTATTTAGTTGTTAAATATTTTTCTTTTCTCTCTTTTGAGGTTCTTTGAGGCAAATTCTAGTGTATCTTTTGGAGTTAAATTTATTCGTGGGAAAGATTAGTTAGGAATTCAGATCTTTTACGTAATGGTGATACAAGGTTTAAATTGTTTTTCAATGTGCAATTTGGGGTGCTTTTTTTTTGCAGTTAATTTGACTTTTACTGTGTCTAAGGGAAAAAGCGCAACAAATGGAACTGGCTGCTGGGAGTGGCTCATTTAGAGGCTACTTCGAGAAGATTGCGGGAAGCCGCCCTGGAAGCCCCGCCCCCACGCCCCCGCCCCCCTTGCATGCGCTCTTATACCCGCGGGTACTCTTTCACCCTGGCCTAGCCTCGGAGTTGGACGGTGGCTTGTGATACGCAGACCCCCCAAGCCTGTAGGGCTGGAAACCGAAGCTGAGCAAAAGGAATGTATGAATTTGTAAAAAAAAGTTAGGTTTTGTTTTCATGTCCTTCCGACCACCTTTTTGTGGTGATTGGATTACTGGAAGAGTTGCAGCCAGGACCTCTGCAGCTGTTATCAGTGAGCGGCCAGCTCTCCTCTCTGGTCGCTTTCGGGGGAGGCAATCTTGAAGGCATTGTAAACGGTTCCGTGCCTGCGGGCTACAAAGATGTGCAGTTGCTCATCTGAACTCAGGAGATGCATACTAGGGTCAGGTGTAATAGGGGGATCATTTAAGTACAAGGAGTTTCGTGGGTGACTCAGGGTGAAGTAACCGACCCCACGCTGTCCCCAGCCCCAGCCTAGAACGTTCTGCGAAGCGGGGAGTCAATGGGTTAGTCTTATATCCAGGAAGTTATCTTAATGGAAATGAAAGTCAATGTGTGTCTCGCTGCTTACCGATTTGGGTGGGGGGTGTCTAGGCCAAGGGAAGGGAGAGGGTTGTAGGTGAGAGAGACAGACTGAGGGAATCAGAATACCACTGTCGACAAAGAATTACATCAGTTTCCAAGTGTCTTTTGTAAATATTTCAGTAATTACTTCCTCTCGGACCTCCACCCCTTTTGCTCTTTTCTCTGGTGAGTCCGGCATTCCCCTCCCAGGCCTCAGCGGGCCGACTGGGTTGGTTTCCAGCAGCCCGCCACACCTGGCAGGAAGTTGCAACTCACTAGGAGGCGGCCTAAAAATGCTTGAGGGAAGAGGTGGTGCATCTCAAATTCACCGGGTCTGGAGCGCCATGCCGAAGTGCAAGGTCCCTGCGTCCCAAGTAATTCCATGCACTGGGAGTCGGTTTGCACTACCGTCCCCTCAATCCCCAGTCTTTCTTCCCTTCCCTGATTTTCCTTGCCAGGGAAACTTGGTGTATGCTGGGTGCATCCTCGCCTCCTCCACCTGTTCTGTGGCTGATTTCCCAGGAAGTTAAATCTTGGAAAGTTTATCTAAGACCAGGCCGCTGCCAATCCAGGCTCCTTCCCCAACACTTTCTTTGCGATTTTTTCATACTAAGTCTTTTAATAACTTGGTGCGGCCAGTTACGGTTTTTTTTATTTATCAGTATGTTATGTATTGATTGATTTATTGCACTGCTGCCTTCCCTGGCAGGATTGCTCAAGAATGGTTGCATTTGTAATCAGGATATATAGTTAATAATCTACAAATTCATATGTATTTACACACCTTAGGGTAATAGACAGCAAAAATTGCCTCACACATTAAAGGGGCTCATAGACGAATAAAAGATAGCAAACCACTGACATGTTTTTAAACCTCTTCCTCTCATGTTCACCCATATCCCTAGGTCTAACAATATTTGCCACACAGCAAGCATTGAGTACACCTTTGTAGGATGATTGGATCATTCCCTCCATTCACTATGAATCTTTAGTCTTGGATTTGATTCCCTTCTAGTCAGTACATTTTTATTTTGATCTTAATATTTGCAAAGCACTTTGCTAGGCATGGTGGTTTTGTGAAGATATGGAAAGGATGGATAGTCATAGCTGGCATTTATTTTCTCTTTACACAGGTCAGCCATGATTCCTAAGCCCTTTATGTGAATTGGCACATTTAGTATTCATAACAATACTAAGCTAGAAACTATTTCCATTTTGTGGCCGAGGAAAGTAAGGCACAAAGGTTACATCCTATGTGTTAACTCTTCCATTTCTCTAATAGATAGTATTTAAGTCAGAATAGGACCCCCTGCTTCTGCCTCCCCAAGCATCACTCCAGTGGCCTGCAGTGACATCCTTACCAAATTATAAAATTGGGACATACTGTTGGAAACACCACTGAAAGTGTAGAGTGAAATAGGAAAACAAGACGAGGAGAGGTTTGAATTTGTCAATATGTGTCTTAGGTTAGATACTGAAAATTGAAGCTATAACTCTGAAAAGTTAATGCCATTACTAATAAAGCCCAACAATGTATTTTTAGTTATACACCACAGTACATATTTTCATATTTGAAATGTTTTATTATGTCTTAAGTTGCAGTTCAGATGTCTGAGAGTCAGCATGATTTAATAATTTACAGTAAGTGAACAAGTATTTATTGAGTACATTCTATAGACCTGGCACTGTTCTAGGTGCTGGTCATAAAGCCATGAGCATGTCAGAGCTTGTCTTCAAGAAATAACATTTGAGAGGGCAAAGATAGGCTAAACACATACAGATACATAACGTAGCATATATTTGAGTATTAATAAGTGCTCTTCAAATAAAAATAAAGTAGTGGTGGGGGTGGAATAGAGAACTGTATTAAAATAGAGTAGGAGGGAATACCTGTTTGGATTAGTGACCTTTGAAGTGAGATTTAAATGATGAATTGTAGGCATACATAAGATTTAAGGGAAGAGTGTTCTAAGCAAAAGAGATTGTAAGTACCAAAACCCTGAGCTGGGTTTCATCTCGGTTTCAAGGGCCAGGAAAAAACAAATTCAGAGCGATTGCTGAAGTTGAATGATTAACTGGAGAGTGTGGAAGATCGTGTCACAGGCCGATCATATAGGACCTTGTATATTTTTTGGGTGAAATAGGAAGTCATTGGTAATATTAAGCAAGTCATTGGTAATATTGAGCAAGAGAAAGATCCAGTCTGGTGTATGTTTCAGGACAGAGGTTGACAAACCTTTCTGTAATAGGCCAGACAATAAGTATTTTAGGCTTTGCAGACCATAGGTCTCTCACAAATTCAGCTCTGCCATTGTAGTGTGAAAGCTGCATAAAAATATGTAAATGAATGAGTATGGCTGCATTCTAATAAAACTTTATTTTTGGACACCGATATTTAAATTTCATATAATGATCATGCACCATGAAATATTACTTTTTTGATTAAAAAAAAGGAGAAACCATTTTTAGCTTGTGGGTTGTACATAAACAGGCAGCCAATTGTAGTATGTTGATCTGTGATCTATCCCAGTAGAGTGTAGTGGTATTTTGCATCCTCAAAAAGAACAATTTTATACCTTGAATGAATAGTTATCAAATAATGTACTATAAATTAAGAGGAAGTAGTAGTTGCCAGTGATAGGGAAACTGGAGGAGAGGCAGCTGGGAGTGTTGACTCTCAGTTTTCCTTTTCTCAGGGAGTGATGAGCAGCTGTAGCCAACTGAACCTTTGCTTGAACTATGACTTTGGTGGGACAAAACTTTTTGACCTGACTGGCACCCAGGGAGCCTTGGCCAGTGACTACAGTTGCTGTTTTCAAAGTCTGATCATAAAATGTGTATTTTTTTCACATAGGAAAGAGGAGGAAGTTCAAGGATGTGTAGTACTTAATTACTAAAATGAATTTTTCAGATTTGCACATTTGCATTTTGTTATCCCATTTGCTTGTAATTAGAATAAAATGATCATACTAGCAATAGGATTCTAATGTGTGAAAACAAGAGTTTGAGTAATGCAGCTGCACCAATAAATGCCAGCTCTTCCTAGCAGCTAAAAAAAAATAGAATGATTGGGGTAAAAGAAAAGTAGCATGAAAACACACTTATCTGTAAGGCATTTTTCATACAGGGCAGTAAACTTGTTTGAAAGCTTTTTAACGCATGGACTTCCCTTTCTGGGAAAAGAAATGATAACAACTGGAAATGTGTGTGTAATGCAAAAACTTCTTTTAGGCAGTATACTTTTCAGCTAATGAATTTATTACTATTAACCCACCTATTTTAAACATGTTTGCCTTAGTAAATTCCAGTTTAGTTCATTCAGTTCCAATTTTAAATAATCTAGTCATGTGGTAATTTAATAAAAAAGTTTGATGATCAAATACATTTAAGAAAAAAAATTTGGTCCAAGTAAAGATTATTTTAAGAGACAGAACTAAGTCCTTTTTGCCAGTTTTCCATTTATGTACAGATGCAAGTTAAAAGAAACCTATTAAAATACTAGTTTCAGTAAGAGGGTAAATAAAGTGCTTGTTACAGACTTTCTGAGCAAGTGGAGAAGTATGCTACTCATCAGTGTGTTCTTGGGACATACGGCGTTAATCTGAATCTGGCTGGAATAGTTAGTGTATGTCATCAATATTTATATGGCGCTTTCTGTTTATAAATCACTTATCAAACTAGTTTTATGATACAATCGCATGTAAGTGGGGAAACCTTTTAAAACCCAGATATTCTTAAGGAGCAGGGATAGATTGGTTGTAATATGCTAGATAATTATTTTTAAAATAACTATTATTCCAAGGGATAACATTACAGTTTACAACATTACAGTATACAGCATTTTAGGGAACATTTCTTTCAAATAACTTTTATGAAGATAACATTAAAAGTCATTTATTTATCACTTTAGATTGATTTTGCTGACACAAAGGATAAAGTGCTGGTGTTTTTCAAGCTGCGACCTGAAGTGATTACTGATCAGAATCTACATAATAACATTCTTGTTTCGTCTATGTTAGAATCACCTATAAACTCCCTTTACCAAGCAGTACGGCAAGTATTTGCACCAGTGTTGTTAAAGGTATGTCATTAAAAAAAAAACTTAGGTTATTTGGGTACTTTCAAAACACAAATATAAGTATTACTTTATATGCTGTTAATATCAGTATTTTAGTGTTTCAATTAAAATACATATTCAAAAATTAAGCTTTGATAACAACTAGAGAAATTGGAGAAAGACATAAAATAAAATACACATAAGCTCTTACATTGCCATAAGGACTTTTTTTCTTCCACATGGAGTAGTGTCAAGCTTTGAGTGAAGTAGGCGTATTTGGATTTAGTCCTTTGATAGTGTTTTAGGAAGTCAATTTGATTGGCAAGCTTTTGATAATTATTCACTTTTGTCTGTTATTTTTTTTGTTTGTTTGTTTGTTTTTAAGGATCAGGAATGGAGCAGAAACTTTGATCCCAAACTTCAGAATCTTTTGAGTGAACTAGAAGCTGGATTGGGTGTAGTGCTACGCAGATCAGACACTAATTTATCAAAATTAAAATTTAAGGAAGATGACACACGAGGTACATAACCATAGCTTACTCAAAGAAAACTAAATAATTGTCTTATGAGTATGTTAGTAAATTAATGCATTTCTTCACAGATTTATTTCCATACTTTTGGATCTGCTCTGAACCTGAGCTTCGTTTAGATGAACAGATCTATATAAATTTGGAGAAGATGAAAATGTAACATTGAACAATGTGCAATTCATGGAAATAGAAAATATAGTTGATTCTTGTTTATCGCAGTAGTTTTGTCCTATAAAGTCACCATAAACACAGAGTTAGTGAATACTGAACCATAGTGCCTAGGCGGAATTTTAGGAATAGATTCCTGTGAGTCACTGGTCATAACATTTTTGTCAACCACTAAACACACAGTTTTGTTTCATGTATGTTTCTGTTTAAAACCATTTTATTTAATATGTATTGTTGATTTTTTACATTGATCTAGTGGCCAGCAGTGTTAACTCATGCCTGAATCAAGCTTATCTAACACAAGCGTTTTCTCTGTGAGGTACTTCACAGTGTGCTTCTGCTTAGAAACACCAGAGAGCGCTTCAGCCCTGTGTTTGGGGACCATATTAACCAGAGAAATCACCAACAAAAAGGACAAAAATGTGAAAAGGGTGGGACTAAATAGATTACAAGAGACTGATGAAGGATTCTGTTTGCTAGGAGTTAAGAAATGAGAAGGCAGCACCCCTTTATTCAGCCTCAGCTGGGAAACTATGTGTCGGGGCAACTCAAATTTTTCCCTGCTCTGCACATGTCTGCAAGTGACCACAAAGCACTATGAGTATTGATTTTAAGTTACAAGTAAATATTAGCAAGTAGGTTAAATTAAATGTTAGCAAATAGGTGAATTTCTAAATCCACATCCCTTGCATAATGAGGACTGACCCTAATTATATAGCTTGTAAAGATAATAGGCCATCAACTTTCATTTTTAAAACCCACTTTATCTGAAGCTAATTAAAGTTTTATTATGGCTATGGAAAAACTATTATTCATGTGAACCATTAATTTAAATGCATTACATATATAAATAATTATTTTAAAATACTGGATATAGTGTTATTCATTGCTTTATTAGAAAGCGAAATGCTTTTTGAATTCCACAGACTCTGAATGAATAGTGCATTTGCTTCTAGCATGTAATTAGGAATGTAGAGATTGTCTAGTTCATTGGAAAATTTAAAGCAAATTTAAAAGTAAAACTTTTAGTTTGCTTATATTTTGAAATTAAATTGCAAACGCTTTTGATTAAATCATAATCATTTCCAATTTGGGTGATATTCAATAGCATGAATGGTTTTGGAATCAGATTTAGGAAAGCCTTGTGATGGAGAAGCAAATTCATAGATGGAAGAAGCTGACTGACGGTATAGCTATGATTGATTTACAAAAGCATATGGGAATCATACTGAGCAATAAACTGATGTGAAGCTTCTATAAACCTGGTGGTGTTACTGTTTCCAGTGGCTTCAAGTAAGAACTTTCTGTTGATAGAAATTATAAAACATTTTTTTCCGTGCATCCGCAAGAATACAGGAAGTATGTGAAATCAGCAAATAAATCAGATTACTTTTTGGCTTTTCACTTTCAATTGACATGTTTTTTTTTTTCCTTTTCCCTTTTTCAGGTATTCTTACACCAAATGATGAGTTCCAGTTTTGGATAGAACAGGCTCATCGTGGAAGTAAACAGATTAATAAAGAAAGAGCCAGTTATTTTAAAGAATTATTTGAAACAATTGCAAGAGTATGTGATTCATACATTTACATATTAAGCTTTTTAAAAAAATATATTTTATTGATTATGCTATTACAGCTGTCTAATTTTTTTCTCCCCTTTATTCCCCTCTGCCCTGTACCCCTTCTCCTGCCAGCAATCCCCCACTTAGTTCATGTCCATGGGTCATACATATAAGTTCTTTGGCTTCTCCCTTTCCTATACTGTTCTTCACCTCCCCCTGTCTATTTTGTGCCAACCACTTATGCTTCTTATTACCTGTACTTTTTACCCCCTTCTCCACCCTCCCCCTCCCTGCTTATAACCCTCTATATGGTCTCCATTTCTGTGATTGTGTTCCTGTTCTAGTTATTTGCTTAGTTTGTTTTTGTTTTTATTTTTTTAGGTTCAGTTGTTGATAGTTGTGAGTTTGTTGTCATTTTACTGTTCATAGTTTTGGTCTTCTTCTTTTTCTTAGATAAGTACCTTTAACATTTCACGTAATAAGGGCTTGGTGATGATGAACTCCTTTTACTTTGTCTGGGAAGTACTTTATCTGCCCTTCTGTTCTAAATGACAGCTTTGCTGGATAGAGGGATAGAGTAATCTTGGATGTAGTTCCTTGCCTTTCATGATTTTGATACTTCTTTCCAACTCCTTCTTGCCCGGAAGGTTTCTTTTGAGAAGTCAGCTGACAGTGTTATGGGAACTCCTTTGTAGGTGACTGTCCCCTTTTCTCTTGCTGCTTTTAAGATTCTCACCTTATTTTAATCTTGAGTAATGTAATGATGATGTGCCTTGGTATGTGCTTCCTTGGGTCCAACTTCTTTGGGACTCTCTGAGCTTGCTGGGCTTCTTGGAAGCCTATTTCCTTTGCCAGATTCGGGAAGTTCTCCATTATTTTTTCAAATAAGTTTTCAAATTCTTGCTCTTCCTCTTCTTCTGGCACCTCTATGATTCGGATGTCGGAGCGTTTAAAGTTGTTCCAGAGGTTCCTTAGCCTCTCCTCATTTTTTTGATTTCTCGTTTCTTCATCCTGTTTTGGTTGAATATTTTTTCTTTCTGCTCCAAATCGTTGATCTGAGTCCCTATTTCCTTCCTTCCACTGTTGGTTCCCTGTGTATTTTGCTTTATTTTACTTTGCATACCCTTCACTTTTTCCTCCATTCTGTGACCCTACTCAACCATGTCTTTGAGCATCCAGATTACCAGTGATTTGAACTCTGCATCTGTTAGGTTGTCTCTTCATCGCTTAGTTCTATTTTTGGATATTTGATCGGTTTTTTTCATTTGGGCCTTTTTTTTGGGGGGGGGGGTTCTCAGAGCACCTATTACATTGTGAGGGGCGGAACCTTAGGTATTCGCTAGGGCAACCCAAGTCACTGCCTTACGGTGCAGTATATGGGAGAGTGGTCTGAGAGGGAACAATGCCGCTTGCTTGGCTCTTGTCTGGCTCTTAGTCACTTACCCCGCTACCCACAAGCAAATTGGGCCCTTCTGGTGCTGATTCCCAGGTGGGTGGATTTGTGTACATTCTAGGACCGGGTGAGTCTCTCAGACCAACTCTCCTATGAGACTGGCAGTTTCTCCTGCCAATGCAAACCCCACAGGTTTTTACCGGCGGAGGTTTTGAGGCTTTCTTTTCCTGCACTGGCACCCTGGGTTGTGTGGTCTCTCTCATTCCCCAGTTGTTCCTCCTGGTTTATCTGCTTGCAAATGTGGTTCTGCGGGTCCACCAGCTGCTGCCTCGCCTGCCTGGTCCTGGAGCTGCAGCCTTGTAGGCGTGGCCTCTCCACCCTGGCTGCCTGTCTCCGCCCCTCCTGCCTGTCTGAATGAGTGTTTCTTCTTTGACTCCTTGGTTGTTAGACTTCGTACAGTTTGATTTTCTGGCAGTTCTGGTTATTTTTTGTTTTTATATTTGTTGTTGTCCTCCTTTTGGTTATGTGAGGAGACAAAGTGTATCTACCTATGCCTCCATCTTGGCTGGAAGTGACATAGGCTTTTGATAAAAGTACTTTAGGATTCTATTTTTAATAAATTTATCTCTGTTTTGAAATCATTACTTGATGGTTGTGAACAAAATGTATCCTTCACATATAGTAAGGTTTACTTAAGGTGTGTGTTTAATGAGTATAACTTAAAAATATGAACTATTAAAGAAGTTAAATTCTAATCTCTAGTCAATATTTTTCTCAAACGATTACTTGTCTGCATGTTAGCTAGGGAAAAACAAAACCTTAATATACTAACAGGCTTATCTGCATGCAGTTAATATGCATTCTTTTGAAAGAACGTTCACTTTATTCAAATTAGCATTTTAAAGTAATCTGTAACTTAAAAAGTCTTAGTTTTATACTTATTTGATAATTATTCCTTGTATCTACAGAGAGGTTAAATAGGGGACCATTTTAATTATGGTTATTAGTAATCGGTTCTTTTAAAAATAAGTACAAAATCATTTTCTAATTGTTTCCAATATTATTTCAGTACCGTTTTAATGAAGTATTTGAAATGGTTTTAAACTTTCTCGTGGCATTGATGAAATGTAGAATAATAGATTTTGTACTATGATTGTATTATTGGTAACATTATGCAACATAATAAATGAATGAATAAAGGTATCCAGCTACAATGGTAGTGTATACATGGTGTTAAGACTACTTCCATTTGGGTAAATTAAAGAAATGAATCTAAATTTAAAGAAAATTAGGCCAAGTGTAAAAATAAATGAATAGATTTTTTTTTTTGTTGCAATTCTTACTGTTTTTGTGGCTTTCACGAAATAATATATTTGCGAAAGAACCTACAGGGTGTTTGCGTGAGGAAGTAGTATATCATCTGGCAGAAAAAGGAAAGCATAACCTGGCAAATATTAGAGGTGTAGCAGTTGTAAAAGTCTGAGGACATTTTGACTATATAAACTGTATGATTATTTAAAAAAATGAATGAATTTTGGTTTTAGGAGTTTTATAACTTGGACAGCCTGTCTTTATCGGAAGTTGTTGACCTGGTGGAGACCACTCGGGACGTCGTCGATGACGTGTGGAGACAGACTGAGCACGATCATTACCCTGAGCCACGAATGTTACACCTCTTAGATATCCTAGGTACCAGTTAAGAAAGAAATCTGGAATCCTGTTTTGTTTATAGTTTTTTTTTTCTTTAAATGCTTCTTAATATAATTATGGTTGCTTCAAGTAATTCTTAAAACAAATCTTACAGAATTATTTAAATATGTGTGTTTAATTGGTTACTTTAAATCATGTATCAAATTCTTGGACCATTAATACAACTAAATTAACATAGATGTTTAGTCCCTATGCATGTATTAATTTAAAATTTATTTTGTAATGAACTGAAAAGTTCTTTAATATGTTGGCTTATCTGTCAATATTAAAAGTGCAAATACTTTTGACTCAGAAAATACCCTTCTCATTATTATCCTAAAGAAATATTAGACAAGTGCATAAGTTGTAGGAATAAGGATATTGATTGCAACATTACTTGTAACAAATAGCAATTGAGAATTGGTTATATAATGCTATATCCATATAGGAGGCTCTGTATCCTTTCAAAAATGTATATATATTTTGGCACCTTAAAGATGTACGTGATCTTTTACAAGATGCAAAAATACTTCTGTTTTTTGAAAAATGTTTGTTATTGACAGTGCTAGTCTAAGGGTGTGCATGTGGTATTTCATAGAACCTACATTACTTTTGTCATAAGCATGTGTTCTATGATTTTTGTAAAAGGACATTCCCATTAAAAAGTTTCCTTATGTGTTTTAGGTGGTTCATTTGGAAGATTTGTTCAGAAAAAGTTGGGAACTTTGAACCTATGGGAAGATCCTTACTATCTTGTGAAAGAAAATCTGAAAGCTGGTATTTCAGTTTGTGAACAGTGGGTGATTGCCTGTAGTCACCTAACAGGCCAGGTGTGGCAGCGCTATGTTCCTCATCTGTGGAAAAATGAAAAATATTTCCCTGAAACTATTGAAAAATTTGGCAAACGCCTTGAAGAGGTATTATTTGATTATTTCTTTGTCTTCAAGTGTGAAGTAGGGCCTCACTTGTTTATGAATGTATTTTTTAATTAATAAGTACTACATGTCTGATAGGAACTGTTCATATTTTGGGGAGAGAATAGGGGTTAAAGTTCATGTGAAATAGTGTATGACAGTCATCTGGCGCAGTGCCAGGTGCAGAGTGGGCATTCACTGAGTGCTGGTTTCTACCTCCTTTCTTTTTCTTCAGTGTGTGACTATTCAGCTTGTAAGTTGTGAACTTCTATTGTGTTCTTTGTTGTAATAAAGATAATCCACTTGTCCACTTATGGAAGCCATCAGACATTCTCTTGGCGACTGAAATTGTTTTTAAGCAGGACAGCTATTTAGGGGGGTATTCAATGGGAATATTTGAAACAGCTGCTTAATTTTCATAAGATACAAGTTTCAGTGTAGGACTTATGTATTTAGCTTGAAGGGACAGGGAAAATAAGAATATGCAAAGATTGCAAAGCTGATTGTCCCTTTTTCTGCTTATGGGAACCATAGTTCTTTGGGGATTTTTAAAACTCTTTTATCATGAAAAATTTTAAACACGCCTGAAAGTAAAGCAATATAATGAATGCCAGTGTTTCCATTATTCATTCATTTTTAACAGTTTTTGACATTATTCAGTTCTTATTCCATCCTTTTTTACCCTGCCTTCTTTTTCTTTTTTTGCTAGAGTATTTTCAAAGCCAATTCAAGAAATCATATACTTTCATCCTTAAAACATAACCACAATACCACCATAACATCCAACAAAATTATAATTAATATTATTTTATTTCTAACCAACATTCTTTTTTTTTTGATTGTCTCAGTGGCTTTATAGGCTCTTCCCCACTTTTAGTTTGATATGTGGGTTTAGGTATGTTTAGCCTGATCTAACTGTTATAATGTTCTCCGCCAATTTTTTCTTAATGATTTTAGCAGCCATTAATGACCATGAGGAAATGTAAACTGGGGATTTTCTAATCCTGTCGTTCTTTCTATATTTGTTACTGATGACGGAAGAAATTTTCTTCATTAATTTATTACTTACCTTGAAATAAAGACCTTGAAATAAAGACTGTATAGGAATAGCAGTGTAGACAATTATTTTTTTCCTTTTATTTATCACTTTTTAGAACAATGAATAAATAAGTTAGTATCATAGTAAGTGCCATAGGCAATCAATGAAATGTTTTTCAGTAGTTTTATTATGAACCGGTGAGTTGTAATAGTTTATGTGTTTCCATCCATTACAATTATTCATTTAAATTGTTTCAAGGTTGGGCAGTGAATGCCTCCTGTAAGTTGGCTCTTGTGTCGTTTTGAAGTGAATCCAGTATTTCTTTGAAAATTTCCTTACTTTCAAGCCCATGTTTTACATCTTCTGTCTCATACCTGGAATTAGTAATTTCTCCAAAGAACCTGGTTCTTTTTAGTGGAAAATGGTATTTAGCAACAAAAATCTGGTTGCGGAAGTGTTAAATTTTACTTAGTCATCAATGCTTTTAGACCTTTTTAGTAAGCAGGATTTATAAGTTGGAATTTCATCTGTAGCAAAATAAAAAATAAGTCATGAGTTTGTACTGATATTTCTGACTCATATGGAAGATTATAGTGTTTTTACTTAACCTTTTGTTGACTTCTTGATTGTTGGTGGAAATTTTAAACACAAAATATAATAATTTGTTTTCCTGCTGTTTGTAAGTTGTATGTAATAGAGTTGTTAATATTGTTTCATTATCAGAATTGCAATGTAATGCAGAATTATGAATATCAGAGGTATTATATTAAGGAGGAGAGAAGCTAAGACTTAAGTTAACTTTAAGCATAGTTTAAAAATATTTAGATTTTAGCCCTGGTAGGGTGGCTCAGTTGGTTGTAATGTTGTCCTATGCACCAAAATGTTGCAGGTTTGATCCCTGGTCAGGGCATATACTTGGGTTGTGGGTTCGATCCCTGGTCGGGGTTCATATTAAAGGCAACTGCTTGATGTTTCTCTCCCTCTCTCTAAAATCACTGAAAACATATCCTTGGATAAGGATTAAAAATAAAAAATAAAATCAGTAAACATACGCTCGGGTGAGGATTAAAAAATATTTAGGTTTTATATATTTTCACTAGATTTGAGCACACTGATTGAGTGATGTGTTGATATAGTACATATTACTTTGAATGTTGATGAGTAGTAATTCTCAGAATTATAGTTTCAGTTTTACTGTTCATTTCAGAGATTCCAGGTAAAGAAATTCTTGCCCAGTATATTTAGGTTTTAGACTTATTTGTGTAGATTTATTGATTTAAATGAATTTGTTGTTTTAATATTTTGTGTTTTAGGTCTTGGCTGTTAGAACAATTCATGAGAAGCTTCTCTATTTTTTACCTGCTAGTGAAGAGAAAATCCTGGCTCGAGTATTTGAACCTTTCACTGGCCTGAATCCGGTGCAATATAATCCATATACTGAGGTTGAATATATATGTTTCTAAATATAATTTTCTGTACGTGTTGTTATATATAAAGGAAGATTTTAAAAATATTCAAGTCTAACAATATTGATAATTTGTTTAGCCTTTATGGAAAGCTGCAGTGTCACAGTATGAAAAAATTATTGCACCTGCGGAACGAAAAATAGCAGGAAAATTGAAAAATTATATTGCAGAAATTCAAGACAGTCCACAGCAGGTAAAATCCTGAAATATTTTACTTTTAATATTTTCTTTAAATTACTTTAGGAGATATATATGTATTTGCCAATTCAATCCATTGGGATAAACATATACTTATTTTATTTTATATTAGCTTCTTCAAGCATTTCTGAAATATAAAGAGTTGGTGAAGCGTCCAATTATAAGCAAAGAATTGATATTAGAAAGAGAAACTTTACTGGCAAGGCTTATGGACTCTAATAAAGGTAAAAGTTTATCAGAGATTATAGTATTTTCTTGAGAAAATATTTTTGTAGGTTACTTTTTTCTTTTTTGTATACCCTTTAGGATTAAGATACATTTATGACCTGTATTTGCTAAACATTAATTTACTATTTGTTACAAATGACACATTTTTGAAAAATTACCCATTTTTTTCTCTGTCTCATTTGATATGGCAAGGTCCCTGAGGGTAAGAGACCAACTCTTATTATTTTTCTGTTTGCAACATTCAACATAGTTCTTGGAACGTGGAGGGCATGTGGGAAATCTTTGCTGAATGTGTTATTCATTTGGATTAAATTTTATAGATTTTCGATCCGACTTTGAGAATCGATGCCGAGGCATTCCTGGTGACGCATCTGGGCCACTTTCTGGCAGAAACCTTTCAGAAGTTGTCAATAATATAGTTTGGGTTCGCCAGCTGGAACTGAAGGTATTCATTTTAATAAAAGTTGAAGAATAGTAATTGTAACATATGCTACATTAATGTAGAAGTCATTCTAGAACTGTAGTGAAAATATTATGAAAAGCATTTTCTGTTTTCCTTGGCACATCCATCTAATTTTCATGAGAAATGTAGAATTCTGAAAAAGTGTGCAAAGTAGGTTGTAATGATTCTTCTTCCTTATATAGAGATAATTATCAAATCATTTATCATTCCAATTGCAGTTGTTCCAGGTGATTGCCTTCTTAAAAAATATAGGAGAGAAAAGCATCCTTTACACTACACAGATACAGAGTATTATAAAGGCCTGCATGTTTAAGATTTCTACTTATTCAAGTTTGTATTTTGGATGTTTTGTTTTCAGGAATGTTCGGCTTAATTTTATCAGTCAGCTTTCCAGGGTACTTACAGTGTTCTTTGTAAAGTTAGGAAGGAAAGGAATTTCTCCTTTAAATTGCCATTCAAATTGCCCTAACTATTGTTTGAGATATTAGCCAGAGCATGTAGAAAAAGGCCTAAATTGCTGCTTTACATGTTTAGGAGTTTTGCTCAATTCTTGGCGTTACATGTGAATTTCCCTTCTCTTACCTTTCAGATTATGCCTTGCATACTGTTACCCTCTGTGTTTTGCTATCCTGAGGTGGTGTAACTTAGAAGCAAACTAGAGGTTGATATTCTTATATTCACTGACAAATCTTCCATTGTACTGTTATAAATAAATGGGAAATAGATCAGAGAAGTGGGCTTATTTTATGCTAATTTTGTTAGGTTTTAAATAATAAATATTTTTGTGATTTGGCTTAATTAAGGTGGATGATACCATCAAGATAGCAGAGGCTCTTTTGCCTGACTTGTCAGGATTTCGCTCTTTCCATCGAAGTGCTGAAGATCTCTTAGACCAGTTTAAACTATATGAACAAGAACAATTTGATGATTGGTCCAGGGATATTCAGTCTGGTTTATCTGATTCTAGATCTGGTTTGTGGTAAGTTAAAATATACTAAACAGGGAACTCTACACAAGAATCTTTTTTAGGTTATTAATCTAAATGGCAAGATGGAATTAATCATCTCTGCTCTCTCCTTTCTTCAAACTTACTGCTGCTCCCTTAATTTTGTTTTTTAGTTTTTGTTTATCAACTTTTAAGTCTTTAAGACTGGCACTTGATTATATAGCTGGTTGTCCGCCTCCCCCTTGTTTCTCATGTCTCGTCCTTGGAACGACAGATTCCCATTTTGGAATCAGGCTTTCCCTCCTCTATGATTTTTTTGCTATTGGTATTGATATGTAAGTGTTTTTCTGCCCTTTTATATTAATATTGTATATGTGCATGCATACACACATACAGACATTGTAAATTGTAACATTTCATTAATTTTAAGCTCTTTGGGATGGAGAGTGTTTCTTTCGGTGCCAACATAGTTCCAAAGGGTTTGGTAAATATTGAGCTACGTTGAATGTAATTTAATTGGTTGACCTAATTATTGTAATGGGTATTTAAAATGGATGCTCTAGAAAAAACATTGTTTTTGTTCTGGTACACTTTCCCAGCATGTTATTGTCTGTATTTTTAAAGAGTTGTCATGGTTTAATTTTTAGAAACTTGTTACTTTTTTAAAAGTAACTTTTTAAAATATGAAATTCTGTTTCTTTTCCCTATATTGATACAGAGGCCAAAAGTGGTAGATTCTCAAACTGAATGATGATTTTTTTCCCTTTATCTTGCATTTTGGTTGTATAAGAAGACTATGAGAACCAGGTGATAGATTATAATGATTGTAACATCATGCTGTTTAACTTTCTCCCTTTCTGACCTGAGCTTAAAATAGGAGAGATGTTCCAGGCCAAAGTTTAAAAGAAAATATATATTTTTTTAGTCAACTAATTTTGGAATATACACGCACTTTGATCACTCTAGCTCCGGTGGAGATCCACTGTGTACCAGAGGACTGAGACCCACCATAAAGAGCCTGTTGGACTTTGTTCAGCCTGATGTTTATTTTCCATTTGACCGTGAAATACCCTGTCTCTCACTTTCTTTTTTCTTTTTTGGTAAAACATTATCATCCTATATGGTCAGAACAGTTGTAAAAACTATTGTTTTTCATCAGAAGAGTGAACATAAAGCTTAAATAAACTTACCCATTTTGTTTTGTAGTATTGAGGCTAATAGTAGAATTATGGAACTGGATCCTAATGATGGATCATTCAAAGTGCACTATTCAGATCGGTTGGTGAGTCTTCTGAGAGAAGTTCGTCAACTTTCTGCACTTGGCTTTGTTATTCCTGCAAAAATACAGCAAGTTGCAAACGTTGCCCAGAAATTCTGCAAGCAAGCAATTATTCTTAAACAAGTATGAAGTTATATTATATATTTGAAAACATGACTGTTCAGAGTTCATTGCATAGGATATTTTAAGGGCTTTGCTTTCTACTTTTGCTTTTTTTGGGTAATAAAATGACACTATTAACTCTTATGAAATTGATTTGCTAAATGACTGCATTACAAAATATGCTTTG
Source organism: Mormoops blainvillei (assembly GCA_004026545.1). Classification (NCBI taxonomy): domain Eukaryota; kingdom Metazoa; phylum Chordata; class Mammalia; order Chiroptera; family Mormoopidae; genus Mormoops; species Mormoops blainvillei. The sequence continues at coordinate 17,579 of PVJD01009620.1, forward strand.
TAAACTATATAGGCATTTAATAATTTAAAGTATTATTATTGCTTATCATTTTAAAAGCTTTTAGGGAAATAGAATATTCTCTTTTTCATCTTCCTTTTATGTTAAGAGGGGATCCTCTGCCTGCTTTCGAGGGGCAGACTCTTAGAGAACTACCAGGTTGATGGACTGGCCTCTGTTCTTGGTCATTTCCTTAGTCTACCTGTTCAGCACGTTGCCATCCTATCATTTACCTGTTTAAAACCAACTACTATCACCTCATTACATCAGTGTATCTCACTGGTACCGTATACAAGGCACTTCTTAATTATGCACTGACTAACCTTATTGGTTATGACCTTAACCACCTGTACTCTTTCCCTCAGGTGGCACCCTGTGGCTATTTGAATGTGTCTCCATGCACTGATATCTGTTCCTTCTGATTAGAAAACTCAAGGTCTCCTTTAATTCCCAACTCAAAATTCACTTTCTTTGTTGTGGCTTCTTTTAGTTGATTGTTCCTTACTCTGTGTGTAGTGTGCAAATCACTCAGGCTGTTTACAATTTTTTTCTCTCACCTGATTATTAGAACTTAGAGGGCAGGAACAGTATTTTGTGTATTTGGCCTTTCACTTATTTTTTCATTCAGCAGAGTCATTGAGCACCTGTACTGCCAGGCAAAGTGTAGTGAGAGTATAAAAATGAATATATTGCTATCAAACTCTGGTGCAGGGTTTCTCAACTTTTGATATTTGCACCAATTCTTTGTTGTGGGGATGTCTTGTGCATTGTAGGATGTTTTTAGCAGCATCTCTGGCCAGTAGCACATGCCTAGTTCTAACAATCAAAAATATCTCCTAAACATTGCCAAGTGTCACCTTGGGTCCAAATCACCGATGGTTGAGAACCACTGGTCTAGTGGGAGGGAGCAAAATAAACATTGAATTCTCATTAAATATCAAACCTTCTGGTAGATGCTCTATTTATGTTAATCTCCTCACTGGTCTCGTTAGGGATCAGATTTGTAACATTGTTTTCCCAGTGCCACACAGCTAGAAAGTTAAATGAAGCTGAGATTCGATGCCAAGTGTCTCTGACTCAAGAGCCTGTATTTATTCTGTGGCAGTTCATAGGGACATGGCAGATATGTGAATATATAGGAGCAATACTTAATATATTATGGGTACCACATTATAGGTGTTCAGAAAGTCCTGTGAGAGCATAGAGGTGGTAACTTTCAATTATTTTCCTGGGTAGGTGTAGTGGGAGGACCAGATAAACCTTTACAGAGGAATGGTGTTTGATGTTAGTCCGGGAGAGCATACATATGTTTTATTAAGAGCACAGGGGCTTGTGGTGGGTGATCATTTTGGAGAGAGGGACTACATATTCAAAAGCAGAGAGTCTTGTTCTTTTGTACCCTAAATATTTAGCTTAATACAGTAGGAGCGCAGAAAATAGATGAATGCTTATATAGTATTTGTATTTACCCCTGGAAGAACAACTGGGAAAATCTCTATGTACCTTCTCTTATGAGCAGATATTTAGCTAGAGCAGGGAGTGTGAAGTAGCCTGTTGGATAGATAGCAGTAGAGCCAGATTGTTGTAATAGTATATGTTCTGTTGCTTCTAGTTTTCCAGTTTCTGGACTTTATTCACAAATGTATTGGGAATTCACTAGAAGGTTTGGGGTAAGCAAAAAGTATATGATTTGTGTTTAAGAGAAGATCACTCTGGTTGCTTTGAAGACTTTGCATAGACAATAGGTGGCCCTGATTGAAAACACAGAGGCCAGTTAGGAGACCGTTGCTCTGGTCTTACCAAGAGATCAGGGGGCCTGGATTCAGGTGGGATCCATGGAGGTGGGTGAAGTGGTTGGATTCAATATATATTTTGGTACTGACTGTATAGTGAAGTCAGAAAACTTCACTAATATTGGATGTGAGAGAAGAGTAAGGACAATGCAGAGATTTTTTTTTGGCCTGAGAAATGGATAAATCATTGTATTATATAATGAAAAAGGAAGGGGGCAGGTCTGGAGTGTTGCAAGGATAAAGAGTTCCGTTATTTTTAACACTTACCATGCTTTACTGGTTTCCTCTGTGTTCTCTATGAGACTGTACTTCTTGAGTCCAGGGACTAGGATTTTACAATCTTTGTTTAATCGGCCCCTGGGACATGGAAAATTATAGGAACAAGTTGTATTTATTGATTGTATGTAATAATACATGCATAATGCTATAATAGAGATGAAAAAACTGTTTTTTGTTAAATCTTAGAATTGACTAGTTATTATTTCCATGCAGAGAATTAAAAATGAAGAAAAATAAGGAATTAGGTGTGCTATTTATTACTGATTTTTGCTAATTGGACTTTTACTTTGTAGGTGGCACATTTTTACAATTCTATCGACCAACAAATGATTCAAAGTCAGAGACCAATGATGTTACAATCTGCCTTAGCATTTGAACAAATAATTAAGGTAAATGGACTTTTCATGTTATTATAATTAGTTTTTACATGTTAAGTGTTTTTTATTTCTTAGTTTTTTAACATACACTTCAGCTCAATATAGCCGTTGATCTAAGGCTTTATTTTGCTCCCCAAATGACTTCCTTTACTTTTAACAAGTGACATTTTTTTTTTTGCAACTGTAGGTTTACACAGCTGTAATTTTCACATATTTTAGTGGTGATTTTGATCAATTGAAATAATATGTATAGTATACAATTTGTATGCCATTATACTTATTCACTGAAATACGACATGATCGTTATACACAGGACTAGTGCTTTTCCTTATTTATTTATTGAAAAGGAGAACATGATTATGTTTTAATACAGTTTCTGTACAACCCAAAAATGAAACACCACAGTAAAATGATAACAAAAAACATGGTATTGAATTTGCAATACATGACAGATGATTAACATCTTTAATCATAAATTAGCTTTTATAAACCAGTAATGGAGACAGTAATTTAAGATTTATTGCTCTTTATCTGCGCTTATAGAAATATCCACACATATGAAATTAGGAAAACTCACAACAGGTTTAAACATACATGTTACTGCGTGACTGCCAACTTTTGGAAATCCACATTTTTAGTCTTCATAAACATGAAATATCTGAAAAGTTATATAGAAGAGGAATATACCCTTTTATTCTTCTTTTATTTGAAAGTAGATAATTAGCTGTGTCATGGTCTTCAAAACTAACATCCCCCAGTTTCTGTGATTTGTTAGGACTCACAGGACCTACCAGGAGTTAGTTGTGCTCCTAGCAGCAACTTATTAGAGTGAGAGGATGCAAAGCAAAACCAGCGAAAGGAAAGGTGCATGGGGTAAAGACCTGGGGAAACCAATGGGAGCTTTTAAGAGTCCTCCCAGTGGAGTCACACAGGGGATGATCAATTCTCCCAGCAAGAAGTTGTAACACAGTGAACCATTGTCTTACTGGGGCAAATGATTAACAGCTTGGTGCCCAGGTTTTACTGGGGGCTGGTCATGCTGAAATCTTCAGACTAGTATGTACCAAATTCCAGGTTCCCAGAAGAAAATCAGTGTTCAGCATAAATCATATCGTTTAGGTATAGTGAGCCATTCTTAAAAGTTAGTGTGGTGTCAACCCTCCCAAACTCCTAGTTCTCAGATGCCTGCTAAGGACCGATCTTTTAAGCAGGTTAACGGATAACAGACTTGCTACGTTAACTCTTTTCTGCACGCCAGTACTCAGGCTTAAAATTAATTGGAAGTTACATAAATCTACATGAAATATGTATATAAAATAATATAAACCTATAAAAGACAGTATAAAAACATTCTTCCTATTGCCAAAGCTCAGTATGAGTTTATAATGGAAAAACTTAAAAAATATCAGTAAACAAAAAGAAATAAATTGTCTTATAATCATACCACCAAGAGATGGCCATTTTTAACAGTCCGGTGTATATCCTTTTAGACTTTGTTTTCTATGTATGTTTACAAGTGTACTTTTTGAAAATGGGATCATATTTTACTATTTTGACCTTTTCACCTAATATATAAATTATACTTGTAAGCCTTTAGAGCTTTTTCTTTTCTAATAAATGTATTCAAAATAATGTCTTGTTATTTCTGAAGAGAAAACCTATTTTAAGAAATTGTGTAGTGAGAACTAAAGAATTACATATAACATGTTAAATGAGACATAGTAATGGATAAAAAACTGATACAGGAGGAGAGGGAACACTGAGGTTCCTTATAATTCTCTGTCTGCTCACTGTATTGTAGAAAATTGCAGGGACTATTTTTCATGCTCTCGAGCAATCTAATGTTAAGTTGTATGTAGTAATTGTTCATAAATGCTTTTGAACTGATTCACAGAGTATTTTATTGAATTTATTATATAATTGTTTAGTTTCATTTATTCATCAGCTTTTTATTTAGGGTTTACTGTATTCCAGAAATCCACTAGGCCTTACCACTGACTACTTCAAGTGAAGTAAAGAAAACTTACTTCTTTTATGTCTCTTTATTCTCTCCACTCTTACATATGTCTTAGGTATTTCATCTACATATATAGAGCACCAGATCAGACGGCGTTATAAAATTTTTGTTTCAATAATCAAATATGATTTAAGAAACTCATGGGAAGTAGGATAGTTCAGCCCTGTGGACATTATCTTGGCAGGGGAGTTTGAGCACTGCCTCTTTTTGCCAAGCAGGGGACGGAAGCTCAGCTCTCTACCTGGTCCCACTGAAATTGGAGAGGAGCCGTTTTTCAATGGGTATTGGCTGCAGTAGGTTGTTTATTGCTAAGATGATTTTCTGTGAGGCTATTGTTTTCCTAGTCCTTTGGCTAGAGAGGAAATTGAAGCATTTTGTGGAGCTTTGTCCGTCTGTTCTTCTGGGTGATTCAGGTTAGAGGCTTCATTGTCCTTTCCTGGAGATACGGGAGACAGTAAGGAAACCTAGGTGTCTAGTTCCCCCATTCCCAAGCTTTGTTGACTGTCTTCTTATTCTTCACTTTTCCTATGCTTGTTTATTATGTTATGTACGGGATTTTTCACTTGTAAGAGGGAGAGCCTGGGCAGAATGGGGCTCCTCAGTGTTGGCCAGATTGCCTTCTCATGTATAAAATGGAAAAATTATTATATGTTCTTTTTATTGCAGGTGGTTGTTAGGAATACTTGGACGTATGATGTGGAATATTGAATTCTTTGGAAAAGTCATTTAAATACTTAATGTCCTTTTGTTGTACCTTAGAATTCAAAAGCAGGAAGTGGGGAGAAGTCACAAATTACTTGGGATAATCCTAAAGAATTAGAAGGCTACATTCAAAAACTGCAAAATGCTGCTGAACGACTTGCCACTGAAAATAGAAAACTGAGAAAATGGCACAGTATGTTTTGCGAAAAGGTATACTTTATAATTTTTTAATTGAATTTGTTGAGGTGACACTGGTTAACAAAATTCTGCAGGATTTGGGTACACAGTTCCACTACACACCTTCTGTATACTGTATTGTGTGTCCACCACCCCAAATCCAGTCTCGTTCCATCACCATTGATCTCCCCTGTATCCACCTCCAACTCCCCCACCGCCCCATCTCCCTGGCAGTCACTATGCTGTTGTCCCTTTTCTCTTTTTTTTTCCTTTTTTGCTCAATCCCTCCACCCAATCCCCAGCACCCCCTCCCCCATGACAGCTGTATTTCTCTGAAATATGCTGTTGGTATCTTGATAGGAATTAAGTGAATCTATAGACTGCGTCATTTAGTATGGACATTTTAGTGATGTTAATTCTCTCAGTCCCTGCACAGGATATTTGCTTCCACTGATTTGTATCTTTTTCAGTTTTTTTATTCATCGTGTTATGATTTTCTGGGTACTGGTCTTTTACATCCTTGGTTAAATTTATTCCTAGATTTTTTTTTTGAAGCAGTTTTGAATGGTATTGTTTTAGTTTCTTTATCTAATAATTCATTATTGGCATATAAAAGTGCAGCTGATTTCTGGATATTTACTTGTGTCTAGCTACTTTACTGAATTTATTTATCAGTTCTAGTAGTGTTTTTGTGGAATCTTAACGGTTCTCTATGTACTCATGCAGCATCACGTCATCTGCAAATAATGACAGTTTTACTTGTCCCTTTCCAATCTGCATGCCTTTTATTTCTTCTTCTTGTCCGTTTGCTGTGGCTTGGACTTTCAGTACTATGTTGAGTGAGAGTGGCAAAAGCATGAAAGCAGGCACCCTTGTCTTGTTCCTGTTCTTATGGAAAATGCTTAGCAGTTTTTGACTATTGTGTATGATGTTGGCTGTAGGTTTCTCATATATGGCCTTTATTATGATAAAGTCTGTTCTCCCTATTCCCACTTTGCCAAGCATTTTTATCATAAACAGATGATTCATTTAATCAGATGCTTTTTCTGCATCTATTGATATGATCATGTGATTTTCATCCTTCATTTTGTATGTGGTATATCACACTTACTGATTTGTGGATATTGTACCAACCTTGCATCCCTGAATAAATCCCACTTGATCATGGTGTATGATCTTTTCAATGTATTTCACTAGTGTAATCTGCTATTCAGATTCTCTGAATCTTCCTCATTCAGTTTTGGAAGACTGTATGTGTCTAGGGATTTATCTATTTCATTCAGAAATAAAATTGAATGAGCTATGAATAGTATTTTTAAAAAGTAATTAAGATATAATTTTAAATGCCGTATTATTTGGCAACAATTTGAAACCTAAAGTTGCAAAAACAGCAGTGTTCATACTTACCCTTCACCTAGCTTCCCCTGTTGTTAACAACTTATATAACCATAGTAGAGTTAGTGAAACTAGGAAATAAATTATTTTGAATTTCACAACTTCTCCACAATGTCTTTTTTTTTCTTTTTTTTTCCAGGATCCAATTCAGACCAGCCTTGTGTTTCATTGTTGAGTCTCTAGTTTCCTTCTCAGTCTTTCCTTGTTATTCATGACCTTGAAATTTTGGTTGAGTACTTGTCAGTTACTTTGTAGGATGTCTTCAGGTTTGGGTTATGTGGTGTTTTCTCAGGATTAGATTAGGGTTATGCAGTTTTGACAGGAATACCACAGAAGTGATGTTTTCCTTCCTTAGTGCATTAATCAGGTATCGATTTGTCATCGACTTAACATTGATCACTTAGTTAATTAAGGTGGTACATGTCCAGTTTTTCCACTGAAAAGTTACCTTTTCAGTTGCTACTTTGAGACTATCATGCCCTTATTTTTAACAGGTGGTAATGCTTATGAATATTGATCTGCTTCGGCATCAACAGCGTTGGAAAGATGGGTTACAGGAACTGAGAACTGGCCTAGCAAGTGTAGAAGCACAGGTAGAGTATGTTTTATATTGCGTCTATATTTTGAAATATGACTGTTTCAGAATATGAATATATGAATTGATGCAAAGTTTGTAAAGGTTACTTATAAATCTTTACTAATCAATTCCTGATAAAGCTGGAATTTGACTGAATTATGTATAAAAACCATAAGATAACATTGCATTTACATTTGAAAATATAAAAAGTTTTCTGTTTGTCATATGGAATGCCAAATCTCTCAATTCAGAGTTAATAGTTTTTCTGACTTGATACTTATATATCTATCATTTTTTAGTTTCAGGTGATTGTGACATCGGTAGAGCACAAAGTTAAGTTTAGGCAGAAGCTTAATGATTAAAATAACTTTATCATAACTTTTTGCTTTTTGGGGGCAAAAAAATTAGTGTTTATATACATTTTGATATAAGAGATGATGTAAAGGAAAGTGGCTAGCACAAAGCCAGCTACATAATTGCATGGTTTTGGTTGACTATAAGTTAGATATCTTACACATTTACATGTATTTTTTAGTTCTTAGAACTTTAAGAAAAAACAAAAATTAAAATATTAGAATTGATGTGTTTATGATTATGTGGAAGCAAAAGAGTATGTAAGCCATCCTGAACACTCTAATATTTTAAACTTAACATGTTTTAAAATGTGGAAGGATTGTTTAGGGAGTGAGAAGGGAAGAAAAGATCTATACTTGATGTGGATTTTGAAAAAAGACTAAAAAGTTCACAGAAAAACCTATTGTTCCTGGTTAATGTTTTCATAAAATAAAACTGAAATATAAATGTATTCAGTAGTAACTTTTTTATATGCTATCAATAAACATGAATATTAGAGGTTTTCTTATTTAACTCTATAGAGACTCTCACACTACAAGTAGCAATTAAGGAGTTGCATGTTTTAAGGTATTTAAAATTATTTTTTTGTTGCTTATAATTTTACTTGATGTGATGTGAAAGCATTAAATGAAAATCTCATTCTACTACCTAATTTTTAAATAAAAAATGTAAATATAACATATTAGGGATTCCAAGCAAGTGACATGCATGCGTGGAAACTACACTGGAATCATCAACTGTACAAAGCTCTGGAACATCAGTATCAGATGGGCTTAGAAGCACTTAATGAGAATCTGCCAGAAATAAATATAGACTTAACATACAAGTAAGACTTTTTGAAACCCAGTTTATTTTTCAATCTAAAATTTTCAAATAATTTATATTTTAAAGTTACTTATTTACTTACAGACAAGGACGGTTGCAATTCAGGCCTCCTTTTGAAGAAATCCGTGCTAAATATTATAGAGAAATGAAGAGATTTATCGGCATTCCTAATCAGTTTAAGGGAGTGGGTAAGGCAGGAGATGAATCTATTTTTTCTGTCATGATTGATAGAAATGCAAGTGGATTTCTGACTATTTTCGGGAAAGCGGAAGATCTGTTTAGGAGATTGTCAGCTGTTTTACACCAACATAAGGTATGGAACATGTAATTTTTCATCCTTCTGTTATCTGTTATCTGATTGATTGAATTAGTATTAAATGTACAAATCAATAGTTTATCTTGTGTGGCATAAAATAAAAATATTGCAAACCAAAGACCCGGAGTTATGGATTCTTATACAAGGTAACTTTATGACACAGATAATTTATGTCTTTGACTATTTGAAGTTTGAGAAACTAGTTTTTTTTTTAATTGTTTTTGTCAACTTGGAATGTGACATGACTGTTGTGTCAATTTTAATTCCTTCTCATGAAATATATATATTTTTTCATTCTTTGGAACAAGAGCAATCCATGAAGGGATGCTTTTGAAGTTAATGAAGTTGAGATGATTGAATATCTTACGTTGATTTAAGTGCATCATTACCACTAACTCTAAAGTTAAACCCTAATTACATTAATTGCTCATTTATATTACCTTTGAGACTATGATTGAGAATTAAACCAGTTTTTTTTCCCCCTCACCTGAGGACATTTTTTCATTGCTTTTTTTATAGAGTGGGGGAGGAGGAGAGAGAGAAACATTGATGTGAGAGAAAAGCATTGACTGGTTTCCCCCTCTATGCAACTGGACAGGGGATCATATGCCCCTGGACTGGGGATTGAACCCACAACCTAGGTATTTTCCCTGCCAGGAATTAAACCCACAACCTTTTGGTTATGAGGCGATGCTCCAACCAGCCGAGCCACACCGGCCAGGATTCAACAAGTTTTTTAACTGCCACTATAATGCTTCTGCATTTAAAGTTTTTAGAATCAGTTGACTGTGGATACTTTTAAATTTGTAACTTATAGTGGCTCTTGGCTTAAAAGAGATGATTCTATCTTAGTACACATCGTATTTGATAAGAGACTCTAATGAAACAGTTTTATCAGTTTTTTCAAAAAGTTTTATGATCACTGTATTTTTATATTGTCATTTTTTTCCCTGTTCATTCTTTAGATGACACAATAATGATTGTATTTACAAACTTAAGTTGAAATTTACTTACAGTTACTCTTGTCCCTTTTTATTGGTTGGACCCTAATATCTATTAATAATTGGACCATTAACTTTAAAATGTTAATTTATTAGTTGTTTCTTTAATAATATTTTTCATTCTTAGGAATGGATTGTAATTGGGCAAGTTGATATGGAAGCTCTAGTGGAAAAGCATCTTTCTACTGTTCGTGATTGGGAAAAAAATTTTAAAGCACTGAAAGTAAAAGGAAAAGAAGTAGAACGACTTCCAAGGTATTAGAGGTTAATGTAATAGTACTTATTTGTAATAAGCTTTATGAACGGCTTTGTTTAATTGTGAATATATTGTCTATAAAAGATAATATCACTTTTATTCATTCATTTGTTTATTCTTTCAATAAATATTTGGCAAGCATTTATAATATGTAAACTCTTGTCCTACATGAGTACTAAGATAAAGAAGACAGAGTATGTGAGATCAAGTTGCTTTTTCTCTGTTAGTACAATAAGTCAAGTATATTTGGTGGTTAAGTCAGGTACACATGGGGTTTGAGAGAGTGGGCTCTGGAGTTAGGTAGCTCTTAATAGCTGCATGACTTTGACAACCATTTAGACTCTGAACATCAATTTCCTCAGCTTTAAAATAGTTACGACTATAGTATGCATCTCACAGTGTTTTGAGGATTAAATGAGTAATTTCCATATAAATTACTGGCACAGGGTAAATTCTCAATAAATGTTAGTTGTTATTATTACAATACCAGGTAGAATCGCTTATATTCCATATTTGAGGTTGAACTAGGCTATGGATATTAGCAGGACAATGATATCCCATGCATTTGGGGCAAAATCAGAGAACATTTTAAGGAAGAAATATTTGAACTAGGATTTGGACAGGTAATAGTAAGAATTGGAGGTTAAAACAGAACCTCTTACGGGAAGGATTCATATACTGAAAATAAGGTGGTTAATTAACAATTCGATTAGAGTTAATGTTTTATTAGGGCCTAGAGGAGATACTCCTGGAAAGGGGTAGGTAGGTACAGATTTGGGAGAGCCTTACATTCTCCATTAGGGAATTGGGATTTTATTCATGTTAGAATGGTTAGCTATTGAAGATTTCTAAACAGAGGTGTGTCAGCACCAAAGCTCTGTGTTAGGGATGTTAACTTGGGAATAATAATATATGGCTGAATGGAGGGATCCTAGAGGAAGGGAGGGCGTCTCTCATCATCCAGAAGACCAGTGATAATTAATTGAATTAAATTGTTGGACTCCAAATGGGGAGGAGGAAATATTATGAGGTATTAAGAGGTATTATTTGTGGAGCAAGCTGAGGGATGAGCAATAGAGAAGAGACAAATGACTTGAGGCTTTGAGCTTAGGTGATTGGGGTAATGACAGTGCCATTAATACTCGTTTGAAGTGAGGAGGAGGTAGAGCACTTGCACTGCTTCTGTATCAGGTTTCTAATCTCTGTTGGATACTGCCTTTGATCCCAATCTTTACTGTCTTACTTGACTCTGTGCTGTCATGTGACTATACAAGGACTTCTACTGCAAATGCTACTATTTGTTGATCCCTTACTGTAAATAGCTTTTCTATTTTTGCTTTCCTGCCAAATCTAAACAGAGCAAAAAGAATTCCTGTTTCAAATTTCATTTTTCATTTTCTGATTTCTTGCTAATGAATTCACATGTATGCATCTAGTTAACATACACATATATACATGTGGATGTTTATTCTATAGATGCTTTGTGGACATCTTAGAAAACTGTATTCTAATGATGTACTGCAGATACTATAGTAAGAATATAATTTTGCTTTATACTATCTATGTCTCTTGCACTCCAACTATGACTGAATAGAACCTCAGTTGCATGTTATCAATGTTTTCAAATGGAAAGTGAATGTTAGTTTTCTATACAGGATTCTGTAGTCATTGAGTACGGCTCTGCTTTAATCACATCACTTCATGTTAATTCATGTACACTATAATATAATTTTTTTGGTTTGCCAAAGTCACTTCTGTTCATGTACCAGATATTAGAAATCCTGACACTTTTTGTGTGAGGATCTCAGAAATCACAGAAACTTAATATATCAGGCAAACATTGGCTCTTATAGGTGTTGATGATTAAGAACTCGAGTTTAAATCTCTCCAGTTAGTGGGTGAATGAGAATAAATAAATGAGGCTTTAAGAGAAAATTATATTTAAAAAATAAAACTGTGAGAATTTAACATGTGTAACTTGTTTTCTGATAATACTACGTAGCTTTATGTATTAAAAAGGGGAAGTAGCTTTTAAAATAATCTTCATAACCAAAAGTGGCAGACTTTAAAAAATAAACTTTGTATAAATTAAGCCAAATATAAAATTTTCCTCAGGTGAATTCTGGTTCAACCTCTATTTGCTTAGAATAATACAATTTGCACTCAGTACAGTGCAAAGAATTAATGTTCTTAAAACCGTATTCCATTTTTTCTATGATCATTAAAATTTTTCTTTTGTTTTATAATTTTTAAAACTAATTAAAAATTTTCAATTACAGTTAACATATAAGATTGCATTAGTTTCATATGTACAATACAGTGATTAGACATTGATATAATTTATGAAGGATCACTGCAATAAAACTCATACGCATCTGACACCATACATAGTAATTATAATATTTTTGACTGTATTTTGTATGCTGTACTTTACATCCCCTTGACTATTCTGTAGCTACCAATTTGTATTTCTAAATTCCTTCACCTTTTTCACTTATCCCCTCCAAAACCCCATCTATCTGGCAATGGTCAAAATGTTCTCTGTACCTATGAACCTGTTTCTGTTCTGCCTGTTCATTTATTTTGTTTTTTAGTTTCCACATGTAAGTGAAATCATGTGCAATTTGTCTTTCTCCTTCTGACTTTTTTGACTCATCACATATTCTCTAGGTCCATCCATGTTGGTGCAAGTGGCAAGATTTTGTTTTTTTTTTTATGCCTGAGTCATATTTTTGTATATAGGCTGATTCTTTATCCATTCATTGATTGATGGAGATACTTAAGTTGCTTCCATATCTTGGCTAATGTAAATAATGCCAGAACTAATGTAGGGATGCCTGTCTTCTTTTTTTGATTTAGTGTTTTGGGTTTCTTCAGATAAATACCGAAAGTGGAATTGCTAGATCCTTCTCTGTCTCTTGTTATAGCTTTTGTTTTAAAGTCCGTTTTGTCTGGTATAACTATTGCTATCCCAGCTTTTCTTTTTCATTTCCATTTTATTAAATACCTCTTTCTATCCCTTACCTTTCAGTCTGTGTGTGTCTTTTGATCTGAAATGAGTCTCTTGTAGGCAGCATATGTAAGGGTCTTATTTTCTTATCCGTGCAGTCACCCAGTGTCTTTTGATTGGAGCATTTAATTCATTTGCATTTAAAATATTTGTTGATAGATATATATTAATTACCACTTTTTTATTCATATTTTTTAGTTTTCTTCTTTTCTTCTTAAAGAAAAGATCCTTTAACTACTTTTTGTAATATTGGTTTGATGGTGATGAACTTTTTTAGCTTTTTCTTATCTGGGAAGCTCTTTATTTTTCCTTTGACTCTAAATGATAGCTTTGCTGGGTAGAGTAATCTTGGTTGTAGGTCTGTCTTTTCTTTTCATCACTTTGAATATTTTGGACCAAATCCTTCTGGCCAGCAAAGTTTCTGTTGACAAATCAGCTGACAGTCTTATGGGAGCTCCCTTGTAGGTAAATAATTGCTTTTCTGTTGCGTTTTTAAAAGATTCTCTTTTTGTGTTTAACCTTTGGCATTTTAATTATGATGTGCTTTGGGGTAAGCCTCTTTGGGTTTATCTTGTTTGGGACTCTCTGTGCTTCTTGGACTTACTGTTTTGTTTTTTTTCCTTCACCAGTTTAGAGAAGCTTTCAGTCATTGTTTATCAAAAAGGTTCTCAGTTGCTTGATCTCCCTCTCCTCCTCCTGATGCCATTATGATGCAAGTGTTGTTATGCTTGATGTTGTTCCAGAGGTCCCTTAGACTGCCCTCATTTTTAAAAAATTCTTTTTTCTTTTTGTTGCTCTGATTGGGTGTTTTCTGCTACATCGTCTTCCAAATTGCTGATGTGATCCTCTGATTCATCTAATCTGCTATTGATTTTTTTTTCTAATGTATTTTTTTTTAAGACTTTATTTATTTTTAGAGAAGGGGAAAGGGAGGGAGAGAAACATAGAAGTGTGAGAGAAACATCGATTGCTTGTCTCTTGTATGACCCCTACCTGGGACTGGGCCCTCAATCAAGGTATTGCCCTGATCGGGAATCAAACTGGGGAACTTTGGGTTTGTGGGATGATGCCCACCCCACTGAACCACATCAGTCAGGGTCTAGTCTGTTCTTCATTTCAGTTCCTGTATTCTTCATTTTTGAGCAGTTCTTTTTTATGGTTTCCATATCCTTTTTTATGCTGTTGAAGTTCTCACTAAATTCCTTAAGTATCCTTATAAACATTGTTTTGAACTCTGGTAGTTTGCCTGCCTCCATTTTAGTAGTTCTTTTTTTGCTTTTGTTTTTGTTTTTTTTCCCCCTGAGGATTTCTCCTGTTCTTTCATTTGGGACACATTTCTTGGTTTCCCCATTTTGGCTTCCTTCTGTGTTTGTTTCTATGTATTAGGTAGATCTGCTATGTGTCTGAGTCTTGGTTGGGTGATCAGGTGTAGTAGTTATCTTGCAGGGCCCAGTGGCACAGCCTCCTTGTCATCTAAGCCAGGCGCTACAGGTGTGCCCTCTCATGTGGGCTGCGTGCATTTTCCTGTTGTAGTTGAAACTTGATTGCTATTGACGCTTTAGTGGGAAGGATTGACCCCCACCCAGGCCAGTTGGCTACGAGGACCAGCTGTGACTACAGTGGAGGAACTGCTTTGGAGAACTTGCTTTATGGGGCTCTCTTGCCTGCAGAGTTTGCCCTTTGAGTATGTTGCTTGTGGAGATGGTCGGGTTGTGCCCTGGTGTCAGAGGCGGGCCACTAGGTGTGCTGTGTTTGGAGCCTTCCAGGAGGTGCAGATCAAGGTTAGCCACAACCCTGTGCTCTGCCCAGGACCATTTAGCATTAGCTACAAAGCAGTCTGCAGATGGCTACTACTTGTGTTGAGTTTAGAGACGCCTGGGAGAGGCTGCACTCCGAACTAAAGATAGCTACTGCAAGTGCTGGGTTTGGGACCACTTAGCAAGAGGTATGTGGCACACTGAGGCCAGATGCTGCTTGTTTAGGATTTGTGAACCTTTGAGAGATTTTAGGAAAGTCTACCACATGAGCCAAGACAGGCCATTTGTATGGAAAAGTTACTGGAATCAGCTTGGGTGGGTTGGCAGGATGGGTGGGGTGGGATGTCAGGGAATGATTAGGGTGAAGCGCACAGTTTTTGCCAGGCTAATGGAGACTCAGACATGGTGACTGCTAGCTGGCTCTGTGGGAGAAGGGCTATGCAAAGTAACAATGGGCTCTGTTAGCACTTCTGCCTGGGTGAAAGCTGCTCCGCTAGCCTTGTCCCCAAAGCTGGACAAGGCAGTTGCTCCCCATATTTCTCTGGTGCCTTTTGAGCTGCTGTCCCAGCACTGAGGCTAAAAGTGAGTCCATTGGTGAGCAAATCAGTGCATGGGCCCTTTAATAGGAAGAGCTGTGAGTCCGAGAGCGCTTTGTCTCACTCAGCCATAATCCCCACTGGTTTTCACAGCCAGAAGTTCTGGGGATTCCTCTTCCTGGAACTGGAACCCTGGGCTAGGGAGCCTGGTGTAAGGCTGGGACCCCTTCTCCTCAGGGCCCCCCTCAGCAGCTGAGATATCCCTCCTGGTTTTTAACTGCCACATGTTGGTTTGGGACCAGCCTCTTCCACATCTCCACCTCTCCTACCAGTTTCTATGTGGTTTCTCTATATCCTTAGTTATAAGGACTTCTGTTCAGCTGGCCTTTAGGTTCTCCATGACAGCTCTTTTGTAGTTTAGTTGTACTTTTGATGTGGTCACGGGAGGAATCAAGCACAGCACTTACATACCCTGCCATCTTGACCGGAAGCCTGTTTTGTAAATTTTCTAAAATACAGGAGAGTACAATGGCAATTGCTGCTGATATTTGACATTTTGGACATTTTAGTACATATACTTACAAAATTTGGATCCTGCTATTTTTAGTTAACATTATTTCAGTAGTGTTTTGTCATGTTATTACCTAGTTCTCAAAACTGTGATTTTTAATTGTATGGATATAGTACAATAATTTGTTTAGTCATTCCTTCATTTGGCTTATTTCCAATTTTTTACTATTATAATACTTGTGTATAACCTTGGAGTCTGCCTCAAAAATTTCCTTAGAAGACATCATGAAAGTGAAGTTATTAAGACAGAGCATATGTCTATTTTAAAATTCGGTGATACATATTGCTAAATTGCTCTTCACGAAAGTTGTATTGTGTTATACTCCTGCCGGTAGTTCTGAGAGCACTCTGTTTGCCCACACAATTGAAGATATGAATTAATAGTTCATTACATTTTTGTCAATTTGACAGGCATGTGTTATTTCCTCGTTTTATTTTCTAAGTGCCTTAATAATCTATATTCACTTTCTATCCATGTTTTGTTTCCCTGCAGGGTAGTGAATATATTTTATAAGTATTTAAAAAAGTATGTTACATGCTGTGACAAGTAAAGCTTGTGAATATTTAATTATATTCATGTCGATACATTAGTAATTCACAATTGCTGCCTTTTTAATAAACTGATATGATGAATAATAAAAACTAATATTAACACAATCAATGAAAAACATGTGTATGACATATTTGCTAGATGAAATCTAAATGCACTTTATACTAATACCTTTGAGTTACATTTGTAATTCAAAATGACAATATTAGAATGAGAGTCTTTCCTTCTAGTTATTCTTTTTCATGTTAAAATATGTCTTTTGGCATTTTTCAGTGCTGTCAAAGTAGACTGTTTAAATATTAATTGTAGCCCTGTGAAGACTGTGATTGACGATCTCATCCAGAAGTTATTTGATATGCTTGTTCTTTCTTTGAAGAAGTCTATCCAGGGTAAAGACACTTATATTTTTATTTTAGAGGCATGCACTTTGATAGTTAGGAAATATGAATCCCAGTGATGATTAAAATCAAAACTGATATAGAAAGTATTATGAAATAAAATACTCTTAAAATGATAACTTCAAGAAAATATGAAAACTCATGTTTATCTCCTAAGAGGTCTAAAAATTGAAGGCCTTTTTATTATTTGCAGCCGTAGCTAGCATCAGTTTGTTGCATGTGTTACTGAGACAGGTGGCTAATTCTGGCATGACGTGTTTCTCCTTATCTCTTCAAATGACTGTTATTTTCGAAAATCTGCATAATTTTTCCCCCCTTTAAACTGAGATGTTTTAGCATATTATTTAAAATTGAAAATATTCCCAAAATTTTGAGTAAAATTTACCAAGAATGTATATTTTAACTTTCTACTCAAAAACAATGTGAAATAACTGAACTGTTACGAGAAGCAATTTCTTTGCTTATTCCACATTTTGTAATTATGTTTTATGAAAGCAAATGATAATTTAGGGTTTAATGTGTTAGATTACTTCTAATAATCCTTGATTTAGAAATTGCGTAATTGAATATCTTTGGTGGTAATACTATTTTTTATATTTCAATGTTACCTATTCAGCTCATTTACATGAAATTGATACATTTGTCTCTGAGGCTATGGAGGCCTTATCAGTTATGCCCCAGTCTGTGGAAGAGATAGGCGATGCAAATATACAGTATAGGAAGCTACAAGAACAGAAGCCAAAGGTGAGAATCACAAAGTAAATTTTTAAGTTTATTTTTACTGTACTGGAGATGTTTAAATTAGATAATCTGTGACAATTTAGAAATATCATATAATTTCAATATTATAAGGAAGTCAGTATAACCTGGTCCAAATGGTCAGTTCGTGATTGGACTCTTGATGTTATGTTGGTATAATGAAACAGTAATGTCTGTTATTGCAGTCTGTTTTATGATGTCACATGTTAAAATAATGCTAAACTTAAATAACTCATGCTTTACTTCTAGGGTTGTAGTCTTACCATGGTGAAGTGTAAATTAGATTTGAATTAGCAACACACACACACACACACACACACACACACACACACACACACTCGCAGTGGAGGAGTTCGTAGTCAGGGAGAAAGATGACAGAATGGTAACGATCCATAGCAACAGCATCCGGAAGGCTGGAGTCCAGAAGAAGCAAGTCCAAGTTTTTAAAACATGTTATGAGTGATTTTAGTTCTATTTAGAGGAAGGAGGAGAAATAATTCCAATGAGCATATAAACTTTTATGTGTCCCTACTAGGTGATAGACTTAAAAGTTATTGACAGTTTAAAGGTGAGTGAAGTAATAGACCTTCATAGTGGGAGGAATTACAAACTTTTTATGATGTAGTAGCCTTAAATGTATAAATGAAGGTTTAAAGACAAAATAATATACTTGTTTAGAAGAAGGAATTAACTAAAGAAGCAGTAGAAATATGAACTGTGGCAGCTAGTTAAGCACAGAGGCATTCGTTTATTCATTTAAAATTCATTTATTTATTTGACAGTTATTTATAGATCACTGGGTGTATTCCGGGCATTGTGCAGCTGTGAACATACTCTGTTTTTGTGGAATGCACATATACACATTCCTGTGGGTGGGGAGGGGGAGAGGGAGAAAACGGAAGGGAAGGAGGCATGAGAGAGGGAGAGATAGAGAAAGAAGGATCCAGAGAGATGAGAAAGCGAGCATGCTCAGCTGGGGAAATGTTACGTCCATGGTAGGTGCACATGGGAGACTTCTCAGAGAGATGACATCTGAACTGAGATTTGGATGACAAGGAGCCAACCAGTATGAGATTTGGAGGCATATCATTATACATAAAATGGAAAAACAAAAAACAAAACAAACTTATTCGGGTAGAAATGGACCTGGTATGCTCAAGGAAAAGACAGATGTAAATATTGTCAATAAAACTAGTTATTGAGAAAGCTATAGTACTCAAGGAAGAAAATAGTACGAGGTGAAATTGGAGAGATATGCAAGGAGTAGCTCATGAGGGTACCTTTAGAATATCATAAGGAGTATGAATTTTTTGGTAAGTGTAATTGAAAGTCCTTAGAAGTGTTTAAGCGGGGGAGTGACACAGCGTGGTTTACATTTTGAAGTGATCACTTGATGCTCTGTAGGGAACGGATTGGAGTGAGGGAGAAGTGGCAAAGTCTAGTTAGTAGGATATTGCAACTGGGAGATGAGAAATTGTAGAAACTTGTACCGTGCAGCAGAGGAGATGGTGAGAACTGGAGAAATTTATGATATTTTAAGAGTTAAAACCAAGAAGACCTTCTCATGCATAAATAGAGGGGGGTTAGAAAAAGAGAAATAAATGCAAGTCTTAGATTTTAGGCTTGAGCAGCTGGTAAGGTAATGGTACCATTTACTGAGATGAGGATGACTAAGAAGGTGTTTGGAGATTGGAAGTAGTGGGCACTGAGATGTCAGGTAGAAGTTGAATGAGGAATATGGAACTTAGAGTAAAGGTAAAGATTAGGGATAGAAATTTGGAAGTCATTTTTACATCCATGATATTTAAAGCCATGGATTTGGACTAAGACCACCTGGTTGATAAGCAAACAGTAGAGGGTATAGACCATTGTGAACATTCCAGCATTCAGAGTTCAAGCCCATGAGGAGGCAGCAAAGGAGGCTGAGAAAGAAGTGGGAGGAGGAGTATGGAGTATATCATCACAAAACCTAAGAGAAATTAATAATGTACGCTGGTAACACCATGTGAGGCAGAAAGAAGTGACGTGAGTCAGTATGAAGAGGCAGGCAGAATTAGGTCATCTGAGTCGCATTAAAGATACTAAACTCTGTTCTGTGGACACTGGGGAGCCATGCTGGGTCTTTAGGAATAAGATGTATAGAATGGTGTTTTGATATGTCTCTCCTTTGGTATGTGTCTTTGAAGGAGTAGGAATGGAGGCAGATAGACTAGGAAATTGTTGTAAAGTCTTTACTGGTTAACCTCAGTTCTGTTCTCATGCAGAAAATTGGAATCTGACTCTATTTTTTATCATTTCTTTTTGATTTTTATAGTACAACATGGCTCCTTGGTCCATTGGTTTGCTCTGTTTCTCAGATAGAACTGATCCTGCTCAGAGACTGCAAACTGGTCATCGAGATATATTTGAATTTTTTGTTGTTGTCTGTTATGTATGCACAGTTATTTAAGAAAATCTCTCAGTGGAAGTTACTGCTTCATTTATTAGTGAAAGTACAGGTATTAATTTAAAGGACACTGTTGTTTACAAAACTTTAAAAGACTTAGAAGCAATTCAAGCAGTTTAGCACCTGTTCCCATACCCAGACTGTTGAACAAACTAACTGTACACAACTCAGGGCATTTCAAGTAGGCACTGAATGCAGGAACCTGATATTCCTTATTTGTTTGTCTGTTCCTTGGCTTTTCTTTCTTCATTAAGTGGGATAATTAGTTAACTTACACTTTCAGGTAATCAGTCATTTCAGTTCTTTTAGAAACCTTTTAAATTTGAACAGCTATAGTATTTTCTTCATGGATTTACAGTTACATACAATCCCAAATTTCCACTTCTGTTTTCCTTTTTTACCTTCTGATGTCAAAGTGCCTTGGTTGAGTTTGTATTTAATAATAGTTAAGTAAGCATTAGAAACTTTATATCCAGGAATTTAACAAATTATTTAAAAGGAAATATCTTGATTTTTAAAAAGCAAATCATGAAACAAAAATTAAAAGTAATAGAATTTAAAGAACTTTGATAAAATAGATTCTTTTTCACGTATTATTTTATTTTACCTTTAGATTTTGCCCTTATTTCAAGAGGCTGAAGATAAAAACAGACTTCTACGAACTGTAGCAGGTGGAGGTTTAGAAACAATTAGCAATCTGAAAGCTAAATGGGATAAATTTGAGTTGATGATGGACAGTCACCAACTTATGATTAAAGATCAAGTAAGAACCTTTTAGTCATTTAGTTAAAATGGAAACTTAATTTTTTCTCACTTAAGATTTTTTGCTTATCTGTATTCTGTTATAGCTCAGGTTTATAAGAATTTTATAGTACTGATGAAATTGACCTCCCTCAGTACTTTTACATAATGAAAAACTTTGCATGATCATGACCATTTCACATAGGTTATCTGCTCCTATTGCCATTCAGGAATGCATTAACAGTTTTAGTCTTTCTTATAAAAAATTTGTTTACTGACTGTGTATGTTGTCTTTTAACAGGTACAACCTGGAAGTTGCACGTAGCTATTGCACTCATGTCCCATTGACCAGCCCTTTAACTATATTGGAGACTGGGAAATGCCCTTAGATAGAACAACTAGCAGTCATTAAATAGCCTTTTTTTTTTTCAAATCACATTGTCTTTTTGCTAGTGGGTGCTGTTAATCACATGAATTATTGCCTAATAATGTTTGTGGATTATTTGTTGTAATTTTGTGGTCTAATTTTATGCATTTGTATTACTTTAATGCACTTGAATTCAATAATTAAAAGCAATCTTTTGAAAAGTAGTATTGATATTTTTTACTTAAATAGAAAATAGAAATAGAAATGGGAAAATAAAGTGGGATTTTACTGTGCATTAAATGATATAAACTCTATTGGCTTATAGATTGAAGTAATGAAAGGAAATGTGAAATCACGTCTTCAGAGCTATTATCAAGAGTTGGAAAAATTTCAAGCTCGTTGGGACCAACTGAAGCCTGGTGACGATGTTATTGAAACTGGCCAGCAAAATAATCTTGATAAAAGTGCAAAGTTAATAAAAGAGAAAAAAATGGAGTTTGATGATCTTGAAGTCATAAGAAAAAAGCTGGTGTACGTTTTTTCTTTAAAACTGATAGTACTCATTTGAAAAAAAAGTTTTTTATTTATATATTGGTAATTTCTTATATCTGTTATCTTTATGTCTTTCTTTATAAGCTCCAGCACAGATAATAAGTGCTCATGCTACTGCTTTTCTAGGAGTTGTGGTTAGAATATATAAGGATATTAACAGAGAAGTAAATACTGGTTAGGTCTAAAAATAGATAAATTTGTTGAAAAGTTAAATTAGGGAGTTGGAATACTTAACTTTCGTGACCTCATTAAAAAATGGGATATATAATATTAATGGAAAATTACTTTCAGGAGATTTATAAAACAATGAATCTAGCAAAATAAAGAACTCAAAGAATTTGTTGTTTTCTGTTATAATACTACAGGGTTTTAAATTTGAGCGTTGTTTTAGGTTTGGTCTATTTAGGCAAGTATAGCCATAAAATAACTGCTTTCTTAGGTGAGTAGAGGTTTTAGTTTCACTTTTATGAAATAGCATCACACCAGTTAGATGAAGGATATCTTTGATTCTAAAAGCTGACCCTTTCAATTGAGAATATTCTCAGATTACTCCATAAATGTATACAGTTTGAATACTTATTACATATTATATATAATATACATAAAATATATTTATATATATTACCAACTTCACTTTGACTCCTTTGTAAAAAATTTATATTAATGAATTTAGAAAAGCTCACGACCAAGTAAAATTCTCATGTAAAGTTGGCACAGACTCCCACTGTGTCCCTCCACTGTCAAATACATGTGCTTCTAAAATGCACAGGGAACACAGTTAAATGATATTCATGTTGAACAGTTTTTCCTTTTTTAAAAAATTTAATGATATTTCACTTTTTTTTAATAGTGATGATTGCCATCATTTTGGACTGGAAGAGCCCGACTTCTCTTTGGCAAATAGCATCTCTAAAGACATTGAGGGCTGTGCACAAATTTGGGCACTTTATGAAGAGTTTCAGCAAGGATTTCAGGAAATGGCCAGTGAAGACTGGATTACTTTTCGGTTTGATTCATAAACAATATTTAGATTTTTACAGGTTTTAATGTTTTTTGGGATGTAAGTTACATTGAAGATGTGTTTCTGGTGTTTTATAGGAGTAAGACATATCTGTTTGAGGAATTTTTGATGAATTGGCATGACAGATTAAGGAAAGTTGAAGAACATTCAGTAATGACAGTGAAATTGCAATCAGAAGTTGACAAATACAAAGTAAGATAGTTTTACTTATTCTACCACTTAAAGTGATCTTGGAACTTTCATGTATCTTTTTATTATGTAGTGACTGAACTATAATTTTAGTTTTTATATTTTAACATAATTCCATTACACGAAAAAAATAAGACGTAAAAAGTAAACCATAGAAATAATGGAGATTTCTGCTACTAATCTTAAAGAAGCTATAAAATAAATTTCTGGTTAAAGTTGTAAATTAGTATTTATACTTCCTAAGAAATTTAGGATATGGGTCATTTAGCATGTTTAGGATATAAGTCATATCACAAAATAAAAATAAATATATTAGCTATAAAATGTGATTAGTATGTATCCATAATAAAAAGTTTTACACAATTTCTGTTTAAGACTGTGATTTCAGGATTCTTAAATAAGATGACTAAAATTTTTATACCTAATAATCGTGACAATAAATGAAAATTTGCATTTTGCTCATATATGTGTACTGTGTATGTATATATATCTTTTTTTTTTTTTAAACAGATCGTAATCCCTATCTTGAAATATGTGAGAGGAGAGCATCTTTCACCAGATCACTGGCTTGACCTTTTTCGTCTACTTGGCCTTCCGAAGGGGACTAGTCTGGAGAAATTATTGTTTGGTGATCTTCTCAGATTAGCTGATACAATTATTGCCAGAGCTTCAGACCTTAAAGTAAGAATCACTTTTATAAATATTTCATGTCTCACCTTTGTTCAGGTGTGATTTTGTTTTGTATTTGGTTATATAAAAAAAGAGCAAGTTAAATTGTTTTCTTTTTAGGTACTGACAGTGTTCCATTATTCCATCATTCTTTCA
This sequence comes from Mormoops blainvillei, assembly GCA_004026545.1. Lineage (NCBI taxonomy): Eukaryota > Metazoa > Chordata > Mammalia > Chiroptera > Mormoopidae > Mormoops > Mormoops blainvillei. Next base: position 41,366 of record PVJD01009620.1, read on the forward strand.
TTAGTTATACATCTGAATATATCTAGCACTGTGTATAAGACTATAGAAAAAATAATATAAACCCCTTCTCTGAGAGAGAGAAAAAATGTGAAATAAAAAATACTTTAAGAATGGAGTCAGCTTTGATCAAAAAGCAAAACAATGCAAATCATCTTACATATAATACATTTAAAGTCATGGGGCATATTCTAAATAGAAGCTAAGGGATACAAAAAATCAGAGAGCTACACCAGGAATGAATTTGGTGCTCAGATTTAGAAAAGGTTTCAGGTAAAAGTAAAACGTCATAATTCTATCATGTGTCAGACTTTCTATGTTGTGTTGTGCCCATTCAGAACAATAATAAAAGAACTCCTGATGTCAAACTGTTCTATTTCCTATCTAAAATATATGCTTGTTGATTACCCTGGAGCATATGTAGATAATCGTGAGGGTATATAGCATGACTGCTGTAGAAGTTAAATCTGGATGATTGCTAATCACTTTAGATGCATCAGAACGTACAATTAAGTTATAATAAAGTGTCTAAGGTACGCAAAACCTCAAATGAACCAGATTTTTTTGTGTTTTGCTATGGATGCCTGAATTTTCTGTTTTTCTTTTTTATTTACTTAATTTTTTAGATTTTTATTTATTTTATTTTTAGACAGAGGGGAAGGGAGGGAGAAAGAGAGGGAATCATCAGTGTATGGTTGCCTCTCACACGCCCCCTACTTGGGACCTGGCTCACCACCCAGGCATGTGCCCTGACTGGGAATCGAACCAGCACCCCTTTGGTTTGCAGGCTGATGCTCAATCCACTGAGCTACACCAGCCAGGGCTTTTTTTAATTTTTAGAAGCAAAAAGCATAAGACAGACCTTTGTATATACTTTGATGATGTGAACCTGTATGCTCGGTATCTGATATCCATGGATACATTAGCCAGTAATTCTCTTTTATTGCATGTAAATTGTACCCACTTACATTTTTTTATCATATGATGTAAGGCCAGATAAAATAGATTTCTTATAATTTATTTATATGATAATTAATGTTGAAATAATGAATACGGATATTTTGTGTTAAATAGGATTTAAATAGTCGGGCACAAGGTGAAGTTACAATCAGAGAAGCTTTACGTGAACTTGATCTTTGGGGAGTTGGAGCAGTATTTACATTGACTGATTACGAAGACAGCCAAAGTCGAACCATCAAGCTGATTAAAGACTGGAAAGACATAGTAAATCAAGTTGGAGATAATAGGTGCCTTCTTCAGTCCTTAAAGGATTCTCCTTATTATAAAGGATTTGAAGATAAAGTGTCAGTTTGGGAAAGAAAACTTGCAGAGTTAGATGAGTATCTGCAGAATTTAAATCATATTCAGAGAAAGTGGGTGTATTTGGAACCCATTTTTGGCCGTGGAGCCTTGCCGAAAGAACAGACACGCTTCAACAGAGTCGATGAAGATTTTAGGTCAGTACAACTACATAAGATATTCGCAAATGGCAGTTTTTATTCATATTCTAAGGTGTTTAATAAAAGCTAATCACCTTCACAGCATCAGAGCCATCTGTGTATTCTGGTTCTTTCTTTACTGGTTACACGGCTGTCCTGAGGAGCTGTTTTCTCCAGTTCAGCCGTGTGCTTTATAAACCGTTTTGAATTGGCTTCTGTTTTACCACTCCCCATGTGTACCTAATGTTTCCGAAAGTTACCGGTTTACACCTTTGCTATTATAAATTTGGTGGGCGTTTTTCATTCCTTATTTGGATTTGTCTCTGACTAGTATTTAATAGAAGTAAGCAATTCTTTTTTCTTTAAAGCCTCTTTCCTTGACTTCTGCGATACTCTTCTCACCTGGTTTTTTGCCTGTCTCTCTGATTCTGCTAGTTTCTAGTACTGAGAGACCTCTCAAAATGTTTAGATGTAGATATTTTCAAGGTTTCAACCTTAGATTCTTTTCTCACTCTGTATTTTCTTAGGTTATTTTAGGCACTTTAAGCATCAGTTCTCTTCTATTTGCTGATGTCTCCTCAACCTCCCTGTCAAGCCCATATTTCTCTCTTCTGAGCTCAGATTATACTAAACATTTTTCATAAACAAGTCAGAACTAGAATCATAAGTTTATCCCTTCCCCACAAATCTTGTCTCTTTCATATTTCTGTCTCAATAAATGGCACCACCCAATTGCTCAAAGCAGAAATAAAATGCCTTTGACATCTCCCACAATTTTCAAATCCATTAAATTAGCAAATTTTGTTGATTCTAACCCACTTAATATATATTAATATAGCCCTTATGTTTCTGTTTGTGTGATTTTATTCTAAAATACTTATGTTGTCACTAACTTTGACTACTTCCAAACCTTCTAACTTATTCCTGTCTTCTCTAATAAGTTTTTCATACAACAGCATGAGTACCTTTTTCTAAATGAAGTTTCATCCTTTCTTTCCTTTATTGCTTTAAGTAAAATTTTAAAATGCTTTTCTTTTGCTCTAAGGATGACGAATGATCCTTGTTCATTTTTCTACCCTTTCTTGTCCTGCCCTCCATTTGCTTCAGTGGCTCTTTCGTTTCCAAGGCACATCAAGCTTCTTTCCAGGATTGTCACCAGAGACTGTTTCCCTTGTAATCACCAACTCTCTTTTTATTTATCATCTCAGCCTAAAGTACTTCCTTAAAGAAGCCATAGATTAGGGTTACCCTATTAACCACTTCGGTAATACTTTGTAACTTTCCTTTTTAGCAGTTATCATAATTTCACTGAAATGTTTTGAGAGATTATTTAATGTTTTTCTTTGTCACTAGACTACTGTCTCCATTATGTGGGGCTTACTATTTGTTTAGTGACTAAATGAAATGATAGAATTTGCAATATGGGAAGTTAAAAATGGTAATGGGGTATTATTAATTTTTGCATTATTTATTAGAAGCATAATTATGAGTTGCTGTTGTATAGTGTTACCTCTAGTTTGTTTTAAGCAGATTAAAAATAAGTAAATCAATATCAAACTATAGATGTGAAAAATGACTGTTTTTCTTCTGTAGATCAATAATGACTGACATCAAGAAAGACAACAGAGTCACAACATTAACTACTCATGCAGGAATCAGAAATTCTCTACTGACAATACTTGATCAGCTTCAAAGATGTCAGAAGTCATTAAATGAATTCTTGGAGGCATGTTTTTCTTTTTTTTTTTTAATTAAAGACTTTATTTATTTTTAGAGAGAGAGGGGAAGGGAGGGAAAAAGGGAGGGAGAGAAACATTAATGTGTGGATGCCTCTTGCGTTCCCCCTACTGGGGACTTGGCCCGCAACCCAGGCACGTACCCTGACTGGGAATCAAACCAGCAACCCTTTGGTTCGCAGGCCGGCACTCAGTTCACTGAGCCACACCAGCCAGGGCATGTTTTTCTTTTTTTTAAATCTTTATATAATAAATTATAAACTTCTTACTATAATAATTATTTGAAAAGAGAAGGCTGTTCTTTTTCTTTTATTTTTATTAGGAAAAACGGTCAGCATTTCCAAGATTTTATTTTATTGGTGACGATGATTTGTTAGAAATACTGGGTCAGTCTACTAACCCTTCAGTAATTCAGTCTCACCTTAAGAAGCTCTTTGCTGGTAAGATACAACATTTATTCAACAAATATTTATTTAGTTTCAGCTATCTGCCAGACATAATATTAGATTTTTAGTAGACTGTCAATTAAAATACAGGTCATATCGTCAAAGAACTTTCTGTTTAGTGTGAGAGATAAGCTAGTAAGTCGACAAGTGTAGTGTGACAATTTCTGTGGTTGATATAAGTACATGGTGTTATACTCGCATTTACGAAGGCATTTAGGTTAGTTTTAGGACATCACAAAGATGATGCCTTCTGACATGAAAGCTGAAGGATGTATAGGTCCTAGCTAGCAGAAAGGTGGGGAGGCAGAGTGAATTGGCTCTGCAGAGGCTTGGCAGTGAAGGAGAACATGTTGCTTTACTATTAGGTTTAAGGTCTCCTGAATGACATCCACGTGGAGATATCCAATAGGCAGTTACTGTCAGCCGAGAGACCTGCAATGGAGATGTATAGCTGGGAGTGATTTGTGTATAGATAAATAATTACTGTATGGAAATAGGGAAGATTACCTGGTGATAATAATTATCTTATGGAAATAGGTAAGATTATCTGAAAAAAGTGTAGAGTAATAGTGTCATATTCTTTGACTTTGTTGAATCACTTTTGTTGGATAATTGCAAATAGCATTGGTTTGCTACAAAAATAATGATTATTTTTTCTTAAAATATTTAATTTGTTGTAAAAGAGTCATATTTTTCAAATTAAGGAGTTGAAAATTTTCATTATCTTCACTTACAATTAGGGATCAGTGAAGTAGACTCACAGGCCAAACCTGGCTCACTGTCAGTTCTTCTTTTTCTTAAATAAAGTTTGCTGGAACACAGTCATGTCCGTTATTTTTGTCGCTGTTGTTGTGGTGGTACCAGCGCAGATCTGATTAGTTGACACAGAGACGATTGGCCTGTAGAAACCTAAAATATTTACCCTGGTGCTTTACAGAAGTGTTTATAATCACTGCATATCTGAAGCTTTCAGCTGTTTATACCTGTAACTGTGCGCTATGGGAGGTAGTAGAAAGAGCTCTTGGAATCAGAAGGCTTACATCCAGGCTCTACTACTTATTAGTCAGTTATTAATTAATTATTACCTCTCTTACATTTTGAAACTAAAAACTTACAGGGTTTTTCTGAAGATCAAAAATCGGTAATATGTTTAGGTTTTCTTTGTTCTTGTTAAATATAAGGCGATGTGCAAATTTGGGAGAAAGTCCTATTTGTCCTCCCTCTCATTTTTTGTGTCATGTCAGTGGACTCGTGTGTATTCTTGTGCACTCATTTGTTTCTGGCTTTTTTTTTTCCTCATTATAATGTTTTTGAGATACCTACAGCTATATTTTATTATTTGAATTTCTGAATATCATTTCCTTGTTTGAATGTCATAGTTACTCACTTATCTGTTGATAGGTGTAGGTTGTTTCCCATTTTTGGTTATGAAAAGCTGTTCTATTACATTATATAATAGATTTGACAGAATTCTATTGCATTGTAATATATATTATGAGATACATACTATGTGGTGGTCATATATGATGTTTAATAATTATCTTTAATCATTTCGTATTTAAATTGTTGCTTTTATAGGTATTAACAGTGTGTGTTTTGATGAGGAATCAAAACATATAACTGCAATGAAATCTTTAGAGGGAGAAGTTGTACCTTTTAAAAACAAAGTTCCTTTATCAAATAATGTAGAGGTAAGTAATCTTTTTCAAGTATGAAAATAAAAGAATTAACTGTATGAACTTTCTATCAAAAAATTACTTAGTTAATTTGTAGGGTAAAGTTAGTTAATTTAGGCCTTTTAGGAAACTCATGTCTTTAAAAAATGCTTTTTTGGGGGGGGTTCATAATGATTTGATATTAAAGAGAACATGGCTTTTTGGAAGTCTTTGGAAGGCAGGCATTATGTATGTAACTATGAAAAGAGCTTTTGCTTTGGAGTCAAAAAGACTTTGATATTAATCTTAGCTCCAAAACTTAATGGCTATGTGACTTAGAATCCATTTCCTTATCTGTGAAATGGGAATCTTACTATTGTTGCAAAGGCTTTCTATTGAAAATTAAATGAGGTAACTGTCTTTAAGTACATGATGTAGTGTTTGGAACAAAAGTACTCGATAAGTCTTCTTAGATCTCTTTTTAAAATATGAGATGTATGAGATGATTTAGGTGAACTAGTAAGCTTGACGTTAGTGAATTTATAGTGTAGCTCTGAATAATTGTTTGTGTAGGACTGGATGTGAACTATCAAAGGCCAATTACAGGTGTACAGGTAAAACCAAATAGCAATAGGTTGCATCACACCGAATTATAATTTTCAGGTTCCAAAATTGTCTTCCAACTGAATTCAAGGGCATGGTAAGAACTATGTCTTATCATGCATGTATTTATCACTTACTTTAACAGTAAGTTCTGGCTTTTCATCATCACTCACTTTAACTTTTAACTTTTTGACAGTTTAGCGAAAGGCCTCTCTCTGATTAGACCTCAACACTTTATCAGGTGACTGAAAACATAGTTTTGTTAGGAAACTTCCATGTTAAGCGGAGAGTTTTGTTGCTTTTTGCTGTTGTTTTCCTTTCTTTAGTTTGGTTGGGACCAGGTGGACAGGGAGAGAGGAGGAGCTTAAGTTTTAATAGCTGGCTTAGAGCAGTGTTCCCAGCGAAGGAGAACGGGAGCCTGGGAACTCTGGTGATGATTAGCCAAGTGGGTGTCTCTTTTGTTTCACATGGAGATTCTCACACACTGTTTTGCTTTAGTGGCTTTGAGCCGAGTAAAGTATCATGCTATTTTTAATAGTGGAAAGTGCTCTAAAGTTAAAAAGAAAAGCTAGAACTTAGAGTTAAAAGTTAAAATGAGTGATGATGAAAAGCCAGAACTTACTGTGAAAGTAAGTGATGATGAAAAGTTATTTAAGATTGTAGTTCTTGCCCTTACATTTCATTGCAAATGATAGTCTTCTAAAGTAGTGATTCATAAATATTTACTGTAATTTTTGTCATTCATTATTTTAGCTTTATTTTATCTCTAATCACATGAGTGAAAACATGTATTGTTTGACCTGGAAACAAAATTAGTTTTATTTGAAGAGGCAGCTTAACCTCTCAAATAATATAGTTCGTCCTGACTAAGCAATCTCTTCCTATGGCTGCAAGTTTTTGAATATGAGATAATCAGGATAGTATGAGCCAGGGGACTTAGCTAGTCACCTTACCTCTGATTTATTGGTCTGGTTATCTAGTTTAATTAGTCATAATGATGAAACCAGTGGGCGACTTTTTAAATATTAGTATTATATGTGTTTGTAAGAGTCAATAAGAAGTTATAATCCACCCTCCTGAAATAAAAGAATAGGGTTCGTCAATAGATTATATACCTGTTTTATGACATCTTCTAACTTTATTTTCAGACTTGGTTAAATGATTTGGCCTTAGAAATGAAGCATACTTTGAAACAGTTGTTGACAGAATGTGTTACTACTGGACGAAGTTCTCAAGGTGCCATTGACCCATCCTTGTTCCCTTCACAGGTAAGGAGGCTTATGTCTGGGATATAGGTAGGCATGGTATCATGGGAGGACCCCTGACCTGGAGGACATAGGGCGCAGACAGCTGGCATATCTGTACTCCCTCTAACAGTTATCATTGACAAATCGCTTCCCTTCTGAGTCTCAGGTCCCTTAATTGTAACATGTGAGGGAAGAACCACATCGTAGTGCAGTTCTTTTCTATCTCCATTAGTTTGGTATAATTTAGATACTTTCAAGCAGAAGGCATGCTGAGATCTAAGTAACCCAAGCAATGGGGAATGGAATGGGGAGGGCAAATCAGTCATGCAGCAGCTCCTGTCCAGATATTCGTCCATCACTGATGGAAAGGCACTGGATGTATAATCCTGTCCCCCATGCCTCCCATGGAATTACCTAAGAGGTTGGTACAGACAGGAATTTAGCAGGGTGCTGGTGTACATGTGAAGTATGGTCACGCCACTGAATTAACATCTTGGCAGCAAAGCTGAGAGCTAGGTTACATGGTGGGTATTGCTGCAGCTCTATGTTAATAGGAACTCATTCCTGAAACACTGGGTACTAGATACGAATCTTAGTTCCAGGCCTTACCGAAATGTAGTACTAAGAGTCATGTTAAGTATTCTACCTTGTTCAGGGTTTGTTTTATTGAAGGCTGAGGCTAGCACTGTAGGTTTAGGACATTAGGAACTTTAGTTCTTAGGGGACATGAAAGGTAGGCATTGAGGTGTTCAATGATTTCTCACAGGAAAATCTATCCTACTTCTTGAAGTTATTTGCTTTTCAGATTAAAACATTTAGTAGCTATTGAAACAGGGTTTGTGTGTGTGCGCGCGTATGTGTGCATGTGTGTTTTAAAGCATGGGAAGTTAAATCAGAAGCTTGGGAATTTTAGATTCTTAGCCATTTTATCATTCACGTCATTCGTATCTTTTAGCACTGAGTCAAACTAAAATGTTTCTAAAAATCTTATTAAGTGCTTAGAGAAAAATAAAAGTAATCATCAATGAATAATGTCATTGCAAAACCAGAGTTAAGCTGCTTTATTTCCTCTGGAAATGTTTTCTATTACTTTGTCAACTTTCAGGTAGGATTTAAATTGATTTAGAATAAAAGACACAATATTTAAAAAAGTCTACAAAAAGTTAAGAATTGCGTGATAATTGGACTGGGGAAATGACAGTTGTCTTAGGAGATACACTGGGAGATACAGGCTTAAGAGAGTTGCTGGGTTTGCACTGAAACCTAATACTGGGCTCTTGTGAAAATGTGAGCTACTGAAAATAAAAATAATGGTGATCCTTGAACAACTGGGGGTTAGGAGTGCTGATTTACCATGCATTGTGAAATCTGTGTATAACTTTTGACTCCCCCAAAACTTATCTGCAGTTGCCCCTTGGTTATCTGTGGAGGATTGGTTCTAGAACAGCTCCTCAATCCACCCACTCTCCACCCTCCACTGCTGTAACCGCAAATGCCAAAATTCAAGGATGCTCAAGTCCTTTATATAAAGTGGCATAGAAACAGTATTTTTGATCCATGGTTGGCTGAATCCTCTGATTCAAAACCCAGGGGTAAAGAGTGACAGTTGTATACGGGGTGGGGCAAGTAGATTCATAGTTGTGAGTACACGAAACAGAGTTTATTCTTGTATTATTATTTATTAATTTATGTATTATTTTCCATGCAAACAACTATGAACCTACTTTTGCCTCACCCTCTATTTTTTGAAAACATTCAGCATATTAATGAACCCACTCAGTACAAACCTTTCTTTCAAGGGTCCACTGTAGTTCATTAATTATCAAAATGAAGGATTCTAGTTTATTAGCAGTTCATGCTAAGAAAAGTTTATGTCAAAAGCATTCTCATAAGGGGATCGAATAATATAACTAGTCATATGAATGTCTCATACAGGTTATTACATACTGCTAATTCAGTTCTTTAAAGGTATTTTTATAAGGATGGGAGGAAGCACTCTCTGGTCTGGGAAGGAGGCAGCATGGAAAAGTAGAGAGAATCTGACGGACCTTGGTTCAAATCCTGCCTTTTCAAGTTATGCTCTGAGTGACTTTTTTGAGACTTAGTTAAGAGAATGTAATAATACTGACATTGCTAGCTCGTTTTAATGGTTAAATCATAAAATGTGTGCAGAGCACCATTAATGACCGTTACACTATAGATAACTAATTACGTTAGTGCCTGTGCAGTTATCTTAATGGTAATGTGACTTGACAGTTAGCCAAGACTGTATCTTGACTATCATTTCTGTTAGCCTCTCACAGAAATTGTATAGCAAACTATTAGAAATTGAGATGATTGATTTACATTTAAAATACAGAAATTCAAGCGTTGCTTAAAAGGAATTATGTATCAGTATTAGTGTAGAAGTTGGCAAGTGAACATTTTCGTGGGAAAGTTAAAGCGCAAAGTCTTTTCACAAAAAAGCTGATTTGGATCTGCTTAAATTCTTCACCATATATCTGATTAAAGAAGTTGGTGAGTTTTTTATTACAAAGCATGACAGATAACTTTGCCTTTGAAAGAGTTACTAATTGGCTTTCTCTTCCATAAAAGAAATCTAATATGTTTACATGGTGTTTTAAGTTAGAACAAGACAGCGGGTTAGCTGGCTATATTAAATTATAAGATGTATGTATAGACAACTAAATGAGTTACTCTGATAAATAGAAGCATTAGATGATACTCATCTGGATGTTGAAAGTATATATAAAAAAAGTCTGTTTAGTAGTAATTGGTGAATAGGTTTAGTGTTTTTATATGATGATGGATTATTTTTAGTTTAAAGGAGGATATTGGCTTACGTTGTTCATCCAATAACTGTATGAAACTTTTTAATATGTTTTAAAAGACTAGTGTTTAAATATATAATTTGCTTTATTAGTAACCTTGCTATATAGGTACTATTAAAGAAAGCCTCTGACGCAGTGTGACTGTTTCATTTTTTTATATAAATGTAAAGCTATCGATATTCATCTATAGCTAATTTCCTTTTATGGGTATTAGACAGATATGACAGATCTTAATTTAAGATAAAATTGTAATTTGAAATGGTAGAGTTCAGTAATGTACTGAGAGATTATTTGGAATGCTAGCAGATTACTTTTTTTATTAAATAGAATGTGTCATACTTTGATGTCTTTGCATCCTACTATTTGAAAAGAAGCCATTTATGAGGACAGTTGGGAAGAAAGTACAAAGTCCCTTATGTTACAGTGAGCTTGGTGGATTCTAGGACTCACCAAATAGGCCTATGGAGAGTAATGTGAGAGGAGTTCTGAGCAGTAAGGTTGGGCTGCATCACACAATGCTTTTTCTATGACTGTATTTCTTTATTAATATTCGAGGTGCCAAAAAGGCATTCGGGTACAGAGATGCAATATAGAACTGAAAATATGGGGAAAAGGTGTCTTTTCTTAAGTTTATAAAATATTTCTAAGTAAATTCACCTTTAAGAAAGATCTTTTCTCTTCATTCAACAGATACTATGTTTGGCAGAGCAGATTAAATTTACTGAAGATGTAGAAAATGCTATACAAGATCATAGTCTTCATCAGACTGAAACACAACTGGTAAAAAAGTTAGAGCACTATACTGACATTGATACGAGTTCTGAGGATTTGGGCAGTACTGGTAAGAAAAAATGTTCTGTTTTCTACCTACTTTTTGGTTATTTGAACAGTTTTTGGATTCTGTGTTAATTCATTTATTGTTTTTGGCTAGCTAACAATTTTTGAAGTTACTTTAGGAGGTACACTATACATACTTAACTTTTATATTGCACTCACATGAAATGTAGAAACTTTACCATCATATAGATTTCTTTATCTTCCCCGTTTTTTCTTATAGTTGTCTCCTATAGTACATCTATATACATTGAAAACTCCATGAGATTATATTTTTTACCTTTAACCATTAAACATTTTTAAAGGACTCAAGAGAAAAATAGTTTATTATATTTACCTAGATGCTTACTATTTCTGTTGCCCTTCCTTTATGATGCTCCAAGTTTACTTCTGGTATCATTTTTCCTTCTCTTTGAAGAACTTCCTTTGGCATTTCTTTTAGAGCAGGATTGTTTGCTGTCTAGGAATTCTCAGATTTCCTTCATCTGAGAATGTCTTTATTCCTTTCATTTTTCTTATGTGACTTGAGATTTTTTTTCTTTGCACATTGAATAATTTTGGATTGAATCCTGGACATTTTGAACATTGTGTTATGAGAGGCTGGGTCTTGTTTGAATCCTCTGGATAATGTTGATATTTTTCATTTAGCAATTGATGACGTTGGGTTCAGGCCACAAATTACCAGCAAGCCTTCTGTGACTTGTGTTCCCACTGTGGGTTCCATTCTCGAAGTCTACAGTGTCGTGCAGACCTGGGCCACATGGGTACCATCTGGTGGCCAGTTCTCAGAGTCTTTGGTTTGATGTGGAGGATGAGATCTGCATAGCTTGGGGGGGTGAGCCTGAGTTCATAAGCAAGTTTATAGGATCATTTTTCCAATCTTCTTTCAGCTCCCATTTTAGTCTTCTGGCCAGAGAGCTGAGGCTTCATACGCTGTGTACTCTGCTGCACTCTCTGTGACTGTAACCGTGTCCTGGGCAAACGGATGGGGGGACACAGAGAGAAAAAGAGCAGTGGGGGTTTGTTCTCCTCTCTTAGGATGGTAGCTCCTCTGATTTCAGAGGGATGTTCCTTTCCCTCAGAGTTTAGGGCATTTTTGGGTCTCAACTGCCAGCACTGTAGCTGCCTGCAGACCCCTTCTCCTGGAGCTCTCCCCGTCTCCAACAATCCGGGCTTTTGGCTGCATGGCATCCAACACTAGGGTTACCACACAGGAAGAGAAGAAAAAAAAAAAGAAAAAGGTAAATTCTTTACTTTTTTGGTGGCACTTCTAACTGTCATCTTCCCCCAATTGCCTAATAGTTTTTCCCCTCAGGATCCTAAATAGCAGTTCAGTGCATGTTGTCTATGTTTTTCACACCTGTCTTCAGAAGGGAAGAAGTCAGGTGTGTGCTTAGCTCCCTCACATAAGGAACCAGAACCTCTCTCCTATTGAGTGTTGATGCCTTAGTTTTCACATTATGAGATTGGTATTTATTACTGGTGGGTTTGATGTGTTTTGGTTTGTGCACTTTATATTACTCTACCATTCGTATATATCGTGAAATTACCATTTAAATTAATGAAGAAATCACCTATATACAGATATGATAAAGTGTGTACATCACAATATAATGTGATCTCCAATTATATTTATTTGTATATAGAACCTGGAATTCTGGAGCTTAAACTGAAAGCACTAATCCTTGACATTATTCATAATATTGATGTGGTGAAACAGCTGAACCAAGTTCAAGTTCATACTACTGAAGACTGGGCTTGGAAAAAACAAGTCAGATTCTATATGAAAAGTGATCACACATGTTATGTTCAAATGGTAGATACTGAACTTCAGTATACTTATGAGTATCAGGTATGACTTGTTGCAGAAACGTTTTATTTTCCTGTTATCAGTTATTTACTTTAAAAGAAATTTGTTATTGGATGAGATTTATTTTTATTTTAGTCGTAACTTTCAAGAATTTTTTTGTTACTGTCTTTCTGTTTCATCATAATTAAAAAAGATGTTTTATCAGAAAGGACAAAATCATTCTATTTACAGAAAATTTACAACAATGGCAATGTTGTTCTGAATTCTCCAAATGTACCCTTTCTTAGACTAGCATTTATATAGAATTTGAAATTTTTCTTTAATTCAAATAAAGTTGAATACAGGCAACCTCAGTAGAAGCGATTTGGTTTGTGCCTCCTTATACAAGGCCAACATTAGTGCGGTTTTAAATATGCTACAGTATGTTTGCTGAATGTGTTCATGTTTTGTAAGGTAAAACAACCTTTGAACAAATAACCTAACTCAAGTAACCTATTCTCAAAAAAATCAATCTGTATCCTTTCTGCCATTTTTTTAATGAACCAATCATCGGAAAATTTTGGTAATTATGTTAATAAGCATATGTCAGGAGAGTTGCCAGATGGCTCTTTCAAAAAGGAAATGTATTTTGAGACCCAATCTGTTTACCTAAATTAAGGAAAAACTGAATAAACTGCAGCTGGAATTGGGATCTATTTTCCCTAAAATTTAGTAGAAAATTTGAAAAGTATATGATGAGTTAAAATGATTAATTTCATAAGAAACTCTTCAAATAAATTAAACTTTAAGGTCTCCAAAGTAATTCTGATTTGTGAAGATCATAAAATTTAAGAAAATAATTTATGTGAATTTTAAAATACAAAACAAAATGACTTTTTGTATTTGATTATTGTATAATATATTTTTGGATTTGTTTGCCTTAGAAGTATATCTTTGTGCCATTGCTAAAATCTCAGGTGATTATTTGGAAAGCCTTATAATATACTCATTGGGAAAGAATAAATACATGTTTGAAAAATAACTAGGTTTAGCCCTGCATTGTGCCGATATGCCAAAGTTGCAGGTTTGATCCTAGGTCAGGGCACATAAAAGAATCAACTGATGAATACATGAATAAGTGGAACAACAAATTGATGTTTTTCTCTCTCTCTTTCCCTTTCAGTCTCCCTTCCTCCCTCCCTCCCTCCCTCCCTCTCTCCCCACTTCCTTACTTTCTCAAATCCATGTGTTAAAAAACAGGACTAAGTTTAATTTCAGTTTGTGCTCTAGAAAGCTTCTTTCATTAAAAAATATTTTGGATATTTTTATTTTGAAAACTTTAATCTTTTTCTCGCCTTTTTATCTTTTTTAACTAGAATCTCAAATAGAACACGCATATGCAAACTTTTATTTCCTTTGTGTAGGGTAATGCTCCCAAGCTGGTTTATACTCCACTGACAGACAAGTGCTATCTGACTCTCACTCAAGCTGTGAAGATGGGGCTTGGAGGAAACCCTTATGGACCAGCGGGAACTGGAAAAACTGAGTCAGTCAAGGCTTTAGGAGGACTTCTTGGAAGACAAGTTTTAGTTTTTAACTGTGATGAGGTAGAACAATTAATTATCCAACTATGTAATAGAGTGCTAGTTATATATTTGGATTAGTTTTTATGTACTTATATATGGAGTACTCTGTTTTAAAATCACTGTACTTTTAAGTCACTTGAAAATAGAATTTGTTTTGTTTGAAAAGTAAAATGAAGAAAGGTTGCAGTATTGTCCCAAAATTATTCTAAAGAGAATTATTGCAAATAAATAATTTTAAATACAGAATGAAGATTTATGTTAGGGTTTAGAAAAAATATTTTTAGTAAGGAGAATAGAAAATAGAAGCGGAAACATTTTAAATTTAATTTTAAAACATTTTGAGTAGAATCTATATTTTGACTGAAAGAATAAAGCAAAATTGTATTTGTTTAGTTCTGTGTACTTTTCAGAATGCTTTCACATGGATTATTTTATTTCTTGGAACCACCTTGAGTTTGAAAAGAGTAGCTGTTTAATCTCTGCTTTAAAAAGAGCAAAAGAGGTCTAGATGGGTGAAATGATTACTTTATCGTTAAGTGACAAAGTATTAAATTATTAGAGATTCAGTTATTGTTTGGTGAATATAATTTTTATTGTTATTTTTAAGGGCATTGATGTGAAGTCAATGGGACGAATATTTGTTGGTTTGGTCAAGTGTGGGGCCTGGGGCTGTTTTGATGAATTCAATAGACTGGAAGAATCTGTGCTGTCAGCAGTTTCTATGCAAATCCAGACAATTCAAGATGCTTTGAAGAATCATAGAACTGTATGTGAACTGCTTGGCAAGGAGGTATGGAAATACATTTGGTATTTAAAGAATTAAAATATCTTATAAGACTTTGCAGTACTCATACTCGGGCAACATTCTATCTTTCTTTCTCCTGGCCACCCTGTTTCTAACCTGTGACCAGTATGTTAAATCTTTTTACCTGTGAATTGTCTCTGAGGTTCTACCCCTTTTCGTCTCATTCTACCTCTCATCTTCAAACTATATGGAATAATTCAGTTATAGTATGTGCCAACATTTATTGCGCATTACTCTGTGAGAGCACTGTGCTCAGTGCTTCAATGCATTGTCTCAGTTGGTACTCCCCACAGTCCTTGGAAGCTTCTGTTGCAGTAGTGTGGAACACCCTGAAAGTTAAAAGAACTGTGAAATTGTCCTCTTATCCACAGAAACATTTTCACAGTGCAAGTTTTTCTGGGTGGGCCAAATAAGACCAGTTGTAAATTATTAACGTGTTATTTTCTTTACCTTCTGCTTCAGTTCTTGAGAAACTATTAAGTTTTTACTCCTCTGTTACCCAAATTTATTTTCTTCCACATTCATTAAAAAAGAGGAGTTCTTTCTCCCAGCCATTGCTAACCTTTCCACCCGGGCTTTGGAATCTGCTTCCCAGGAACCTTCTCTTAGTTAAACCCCTCTGCCATAGTCTCAACCTTCCTTCCTTTACCCATGCTTCCTTAACTTGTAAATGAAATCAAATATTTCTTTCTTAATAATATATTATACATAATACTATAATACAGGGTCCGGCAGAAGTACACCTACTTGAGTGTGGTTGATAGGGTAATGATATGGGTATAATAATTTATAGTTTTAATTGGAGCATTTCACCTAAAATGTCATGTGGTATGCTTGAGCGTCATATTGTTATGTTACAGGTTTACATGCTTATGATTTTGGAATAGAAAATTTTGTAAATAAAAATGGGGCATTATCTGTGCTGGACCCTCTATAATATAATTAAACCACAAGCAAACCTTCCCTTAATTCATCTTTTCTGTCAACCACTGGCCTTCCTCTTTCCTTTCCTTTAGGCAGGTATTTGTACTCTAGATATTTTTTCTGCCTAATTGCCCATTGATAGTTTACACATTCTAATTTAGCTTCTGTTCTTCATGCTTTATTGGAATGCTTCTGCTGGGTGCTCTTAGGATATTCTGCCCTGCCCTGTCATAGCATTTATCACACTAAGATTGCTTCTTTGTCTTACTCAGTAGACCCTGAACTTTAAAGAGGCATAAACTATTACTGACTTTTGTACAAAGTTGTGTTGTCTCTGTGCACTTAGCAAACTGTATAAGACAAGGAAGCGTTTCTGTAAACATAGGTTGCATGAACAGCATTCAAACAAGTTACCATCTGTTAAACTTGCAGCCTCAAAAAACTGATTATAAAGAACCTCTATAAAGCAGTGTGGTTCCTGAGGAGTTTATTATATATTGAATAAAGAGATGGTAAGCACATTGGTTGTTACTGTTTTGCTAAGGTATAAGATTTATATGTAGAGATATGTCACAATAAAATTTCTGTTGGTATTGCTTTATGTTTATAGTTTCAAATATTTACTGTCTGTATTTTAATTAATGTTCTAGGTAGAAATAAATTCCAATTCTGGAATTTTTATCACTATGAATCCTGCTGGAAAAGGTTATGGAGGAAGACAAAAGCTGCCTGATAATCTTAAACAGCTTTTCAGGCCAGTAGCCATGTCTCGTCCAGACAATGAGCTTATTGCGGAAGTTATTCTCTATTCAGAAGGCTTTAAAGATGCCAAAGTGTTGGGCAGAAAATTGGTAGCTGTCTTTAATCTATCTAGGTGAGTTCTTCTGTTTTAAATATTTTTATGTTTTATGGTTTCAGTGATTGATTATGGTTATTAGCGACGGTTTTTCACATTTGTCCAATTAACCGCTTCAGTGATTCTCATATTGGTGCTGCCTTTACTTAAGGTATTTAGAGGAAAGATTTTAGTTTGAATAATAAAAGAATCTTGACCAAAACTACCTGCTTTTCATAAATACTATAAATCTGATCTTGCTTTTTTTCTGCAAAAAATTTTTTGATGTGCTCCAGCTAAATGATACTTTTTGATCTAATTTTTCAGCTGACCACTGAAAACTTACTGTTCTTTGGACAGAGTCTTTTACAGATTTCCTTATGCATTATTTTTGGTAATAGAGATTGACTTCTAGCTTCTTTGGTCAATTGAGAATGCTATTCCATGTCATTTAAAAGACAGAACTAGAATTTCCATACTGGAATATCAGAACTCATTTCTGTTTGTCTGTAGTTATATTCAGTATTTTTTTGGATATAATTATAAAAGGATTTCTGATAGTGGTTTGATAATTTATGATCTTCATGTTTTTACTTAAGGGAACTTTTGACACCCCAGCAACATTATGACTGGGGTTTGAGAGCTTTGAAAACAGTTCTGAGAGGAAGTGGAAATCTTCTTAGACAACTGAAGAAAACTGGCACTGAACATAAAGGTATGGTTCATTATTCCAAATATCACTGTATTTGTTAAAGTAAACTTTAGAGTAGTTTTAGATTTATAGAAAAATTATAAATATAGTAGATAGGGTTTTTGAATATCCTGTTCCCAGTTTTTCCTATTGTTAACACCGTACATTAATATGGTACATTTATTACAACTAATAAAGCAATATCAATACATTATTTTTTAACTGAAGTTCTTAACTTTATTAGGCTCTTCCCTATTTTTTTGCCTA
Source organism: Mormoops blainvillei (assembly GCA_004026545.1). Classification (NCBI taxonomy): domain Eukaryota; kingdom Metazoa; phylum Chordata; class Mammalia; order Chiroptera; family Mormoopidae; genus Mormoops; species Mormoops blainvillei. The sequence continues at coordinate 59,051 of PVJD01009620.1, forward strand.
CTGTATTACCCTAATTTTAAAATATGCATTAAATGTTAAAAAGTTGTGATATGTAGAGGTGCAGTCTAGTCCACTTGTTCTCAGTCTTCAGTGTGCACTAGAATCACCTGGAGGCTTGCTCAGTTGTTGGACTCCATCCTCAGAGTCCCTGGTTTAGTAAGTCTGGAGTAGAGTCGAAGAATTTTTTTCGTTTTAAAACAAGAGCAGAAATCTTAGAAACACATGAATTTTTTCTTGCAAAGAGGTAGTATACCAAACAAAATAACACTTTAAAAAAACTTAAGAATATAAAAAATACCTTTTTTAAAATATATTTTTTACTGATTTGAGAGACAGAGAGGAAGATGGGGATGGGGAGAGAGAGAGAGAGAGAAAGCGAGAGAGAGATTTGTTGTTCCACTTATTTTATGTATCCACGCGTTGGTTCTTGCATGTGCCCTGAGTGGGTATTGAACTTATAACCCTGCCTTATCACCTTGCTCTAACCAGGTGAACTACCCAGCCAGTAACTTATAATCATTTAATAATCATTTTAACTTATAATCATTTCAGATGTACAATAAAGGCGCAAAGATAGCATTTCCATTGTTTTATCTTATTTACCAGGGTACATTTGTCAAAATGAAGAAACTGACACTGCTACATTACTATTAACTTAACTTCAGACTCCATTTGATGTTTTATTATAGTGATCCTTTCTGTTCCAGGATTGAACCTTGGATGCCCCATTGTGTTTAGTGGTTATATCTTCTTCGTCTGCTCTGCTTAGTGACAGCTCGTCAGTCTGTTTTTGTTTTTGTGACACAATACTTACAGTCCTCAAGAGTGCTAGTCAGACATCACGTAGACTCCTCCTCCGTCTGTTTTGTTTCTCTCATGATTAGACTGAGTTGTGAATATCCAGAAAGGGATACCACCAAGGTGGAGTGCCCTTCTCATCCCATCATGCCAGTGGGGACATAACAACCACATGATATCACTGGCGATGTTCCCCTTCATCACTTATCTTAGCGTTTGTCAGGATTTTCCACTATAAAGCTGTTCTCTCCACCTTTTCTTACCCTATGTGGTGGAAACTAGTTATTGAATCTAGTTTATCTTCAAAGTGGGGTGGCAAGGAGTAGCTCCACCTCTTGGTGGGGAGATATGATATCAAACTCTTCTGTAAAGATTTGTCTCTTCTCCATATATGTTTTTATTAAATCATTAATTTAGATTAGTCTGGATTCATGTATATTTTATTTTCCTTTACCACTTTTTTTTCCCATTTCTATAAAATAAATGATTTCCCCCACCCATGGATCAATGCCATCATGAAAGGCTAAATATTCAGGTTTTTCAGGTTACTTACTATTAAAAACTAAGCTAAAACACTATGAAAATAGAACACCAAGGAAAAAAGGACTATACGAAATTACCACAACATGGGTGGACCCAGAGAGTATTGTGGTGAATTAATAAGTCAGACAGAGAAAGACAAACACCATATGATTTGACTGACATGGGGAATCTTAAAAACACAATAAACAGATGAGAAACAGACTCATTAACATGGAGATTTTGACGGTTTCCAGATTGGGAGGGCGGTTAAGGGAATGGGTGAAAAAGGTGAGGGGATTAAGAAGTACAAATTAGTAGTCATAGAATAGTCATGGGGATGTAAAGTACAGCATGGGGAATATAGTCAGTAAGGTTGTAACAGCTGTGTATGGCATCACAAGAGTACTAGATTTATCAGTGAGGACTTTATCGGTTATATAAATGTCTGATTACTTGGTTATACACCTGAAACTATTATAACCTTTTATGTCAAATGTAATTGGAAAATAAAAATATTAGAAAATAAAAAAATGAAAAGTTAAAACTGAAAATAAGACAGCATAGAAAAAAGGAATACATGA
>PVJD01009621.1:0-60917 GCA_004026545.1 Mormoops blainvillei
AGGTGGCCGTGACCTCCTAGCGAAATTTTCCCTAATGCTCAGTCTCTGGAGCCTCTGCCTACTTTTTCCAAGGTGGGTCTTCCAGATTCCCACCCAAGCCGGGGAACCTCTAGAGATTCACTTTTGCTTAAGGCCATTTCTGTTGCTTTCAACCAACAGCCCTGATTGTTAAACTCCGCCTCCGCCATTGCCTTACACAACCCATTCTCCGCCCATTAGCCATTCCTTCCTTGACTCAGGGTCTACTGAGTGCCTTCCATGTACCGAACACTGTCGTAGGTGCTGAAATGCAGTGGTGAAAAAGGAGAGAAAAATCCTTGCCCTGGTGAGCCTTCACGTTAGTAGGGGAGACAGACAGTAAACAAAATAAGCAGTGAGGATATCACATGTGAGTGCGTCTCAAACTTCAGTGTCCATATGGATCACATGGGGATTTTGCGAAAATACAAAATTCTGAAGAGATTTTATGTCTTTATTGTTGGAGAGAGGGGAAGGGAGGGAGAAAGAAAGGGAGGGAAACATCCAATGAGTGAGATACATCCATTGGTTGCCTCTTGCATGCCCCCACCTGGGGACTCAGCCTGCAACCCAGGAGTGTGCCCTGACTGGGAATCAAACTAGCGACCTTTTGGTTCGCAAGCTAGTGCTCAAGACACTGAGCCATACCAGCCAGGGCTGAGAATGCAAATTCTGATTCAGCAGGTCTGGGTGGAACCTAAGAGCCTGCAGTATTAACAAGACCTCAGGTGATGTCAATACTGCTGGCCCATGAAGCAGACTTTGAGTAAGGAGGCATACTATGCTAAGTTTTATAAAGAAAAAATAAAGCAGGGGAAAGGGATACAGTGCTGGGAGGTGGGGTTGGGGTTGTAGTTTTAAATAAGGTGTCAGAAGATGATAATGAGTATGGACTTAATGGAGGTGAGAAGGGAGCCATGGGGGTATCTGAGGGAAGAGTATTCCAAGCACAGGGAACAGCCAGTGCGGAGGTCATGAGGCTGGTGTGTAACTGATGAGTTAGAGGAACAGCAGGGAGGCCGGTGTGGCCTCAGTGGAGTGAGCTAGGGGGAGAATTGGAGGAGGCGAAGTCAGGCTGTCATGGTGCAGGAGGGGACATAATTAGATTGGGCAAAGAATTGTAGACTATTATTAGCACTTTGACTGGAGTGTGGCAGGGAGCTGCAGAAGAATTCTAAAAGTAATGACATGAACTCGGTTAAGTTCTAGGATTGTTCTGGCCACTGCAAGGAGAATAGTTTGCAGGGGAGCAGGAGTGGAAGCTGGGACAAATGAGAGGAGGTGACTGCAACTGCCCAGGCAAGACATGATGGTGGCTTGAGTCACGGAAGCGGCACAGACAGGCGAGAAGGGGCTGAGTTCTGGGTAAACCTGGAAGGTGGAGCCAACTGGATTAGCCAACAGGACGGATTTTGGGTGCTATGAAGAGAGAAATCAAGGGTGGCTCCACGCTTTTTAGGAAGAGCAAGTGGGGGGGATGAAGAAGGGATGCACAGGGTGAGGATAAGATCAGTATTTTGTTTCCAACATGTTCATTTTGAGGTGCCTAATTAGACATCGGAGGGGAGATGTGAAGGAGGGAGGTCTGGAATTTGGAGAGCTATCTGGGTGGAAGAGATAAACTGGGAGGCATGCGGGCACACAGGTATTTGACAAACCACAGAAATGACCCCTGAAAGTATGGTCTTCACACATGCATTTAAAACCAGCAGACCAGGTGAGTTTACTAAGGGGGTGTGGTGAAGATCAAGAACTGAGTCAGTGCTCTCTAAGGCAGAGGGTCCCTTTACAAGAAACTCTGAAAAGACAGGGGGAAATCTTTCATTACAAGGAAGACATCCATCAAGAAAGGACTGCACAGATAAATTATGGGTCTCCCATCTAATGGATGCTATGTAGCCATAAAAAAGAATGATGCCTTTTTTTGGTCACAGGCTGGATTCTGCGGAAGCGGAGAGTGAGATGGAATTCGGAGTGCACAATGTTTAGTATGCAGAGATAGCTGTGAAAGAAATAAGAAACGGGCAAAGGGGACTGTGAAGTTGAACCGTGATTCAGGCTGGACAAAGCCTGGTCAACTGGTGGGGGATTCTGAAGTGAACACTGACTATCAGAGTGTCACATCTCAAGCCAGAAGGGCTGGGCACTATTCCTCTGCCTCTCTGTCACTGGGTGTGGGCTGCCTGGGACCTTGAACGAGGTGGCTCTCTGGCCTGAGACTGACCCTAAAGGTGGACGTTGGAGGTTGCTGTTCATTATGCTTCCCTCACCCGGGTGGCAAGTTCTTCCTTGAAGAGAGACATGGAGGCAGAAGATAAAAGGCTCTGCAAAGGCAGGGATTTTTGTCTGTTTCGCTTTATATTTGCTTGTTTGCTTTTAGTCCTGCTCTATCCTGGTGCAGTGTACATAGTAGGTGCTCAGTAAATATCACTTGCATGAACAAATTTTCTAGCCTCCTTTGCAGCAACGTGTGGCCACATGACTAGGTTCTGCCCAATGGGATGTAGGCAGAGGGGTGGGCAGCAGCTTTCCTTCAAGAGTGGACGGTGGGCCCTTTGCCTTTTCTTTCTTCCCTCCACCACCTAATGTTTGGAATGGAAATGTGCCAGTTGAAGCTCCCTTTTGGATCTTGAAGACAAGGATACCCTAGGGATGGTTATGGTGTGAGTTGAAAGAAGGTCCCCAGGGACTTCCTGGTAGAGACTCTCCCAACCCTTGATGCTCACCTACAGACTTACTTGAGGAGAAAGACTCTTCTGCCTTGTCTAAGATGCTGACGCGTTAGGGTTTCCCTCTCTCAGGGTCACACCTTACTAACAAACCCTGGGCCAGAGTAGGCGCTCAGGGATATTCCACAATTATCAATTACCTGATAATTTTTTATTTTAAAATTTAAATTATTTCATCAGTTCCCTTTTACTGGACATTTATTTCCAGTTTTTTGCTAATGCGAATGTGGTAGAAGGTCTCCAAAGACAGCCACAACCAATCCTTTCCATCTCATATGCCCTCACCACTCCTTATACCAAGAGTCTACTTCCCGACCCCTTCCCCTTAAATCTGGGTTTGGTCCTGTGACTTGTGGGCCAAGCTTTTAAAATGACAGGTAGTGGCCGCTGGTTTGGTTCCCCAGTGGGAGCACATGCCTGGGTTTCAGGCCAGGTCCCCAGTATGGGGCGTGTGAGAGGCAACCACACATTGATGTTTCTTTCCCTCTCTTTCTCCCTCCCTTCCCCTCTGTCTAAAAATAAAATAAATAAAATCTTTTAAAAAAAAAATACTGTGTCCCAAAAAGAAAAAAAAAAAAAGACAGGTAGCTTCTGCTTCCTCTCTCTGGGAAGTCAATTGCTATGTGAGAAGGACCACCATACTGTGAAGAAGCCCACGCAGCCCAGCTGAGGCTCTAGATATGTGACTGAAGGATGTTCATTGTTGAAATTCCAGCCCCAGAAACCTCACGTGAAGAACAATCACTTCACTGAGCCTAGTCCAGATTCCTAAATTCTGAGAAACAAGAACCTTGTGGTTGTTTTCAACCTTTACGAATAGGGGTGCTTTGTTACATGGCAATAGCTAACTGAAACAACTGGTTATAAACAGTTTTGCCATAAACAGCTTTGCGGCCAAATCTTGGTCTTCATGTTTGATAATTTCCTAAAAATGAGTAACTAGAAGTGGACTATGTGAATTTGAAATGTGGTGTCAACTCAGTTTCCAGAGAAGTTGTAGCAATGTCATGAGCCGTTTATGGGACTATCTGTTTACTCACAGCCTCTTCAGTCCTTGGTGTTTCCATTTCTTTTTTTAATTTTCAGTTTCCATCAATTCAGTAGGCCTATTTTATATTCGGCTCAAAAAAGGTAACTGGTCAGGGCTTCCTTCTCATCATGGATAACCTAAAACTGGTAGGATGAGCTGATATGTGGCCCAAAGCCAAGATATTCATAATTCATTCATTCCTCTATTGACAATTCACTGAGCAAAGTCTGGAGTAAATAAACATTAAATACTTATGGAGTGTCTACAGTGTGCCAGGCACTGTTCAAAAGTTACCTTTACTCCACTTCAAGTCATTACCCACTTTAATTTAAGTCAGTGACTTTCAACTAGGAGCAACTCTGCCCTCTGGGGAGAACACCTAGAAAAACCTGAGACATTTTTGGCTGTTATGATAGGGGAAGAAATGTGATTGGCATCTAGTTGGTGGAGGCCAGGGATGCTGCTCAACAGCCTACAATACACAGGACAGCCTCCTCCTCCTCAACGAGGAATTATCTAGCCCAGAATGTCATTAGTGCCAAGGCCGAGAAACCCTAATATAAATGAAATGGAATAAAGTAGGATAAAACAGAAGTATGAGACGATATTGCTCAAAGTAGTGATAAGTAATCATTTCATAAAACTTTTGCATTTTTGTGTACTCTGACACTATACGAAATGTTTTCCGCCTCATGACTCCTAAAAGGTTTGATAACAGTGTTCCCAGGGCCACAGAACTGAGTAAGAGCACAGAGCTTCTGGCCTCACAGCTCATTGCTACAGACAATAAAGAAAACAAATAAATAAATAAATGGGATTGCTTTGGATGGCCAATTAAACGAGGCAAACACTGCGGCAAGGAGGCTCAGGGAAGGCTTCTCTAAGGAGGTAACACTTTGGTGGGGGCCCAGGAGCTAAGCTCAGGAAGAGGGCCCAAGGACAGGCGAAGTGGCCGTACGGAGTTTGGCGTGTGTGAGGAACAGAAAGCTGTCCAGTGCCACCACTGGGGAGGTGGAAGGAGATGAGGCTGGAAGAGAGCAGGATGGGAGCCCAGGGGAGGGTTTCAGGCAAGGAAGGGACATGGTTCAATTAGCTTTTATAAGGCTCATGCAGGCTGCTGAATGAAGGAGTAACAGTGGGCCACCAGGAAAGGTAGAAGTTGGAACACCTTATAAAGGCATTACTGAGGGTGTCAACAAGACAGAAGAGGTGAAATGCAGTTGAACTTTGGATAAATACAGCAGATATCTGGGAGGGAGAGAGAGCAGGAGGTGTGGTGAAATGTTGAGGGGAAGGATGCACAGGTGGTGATAGGACAGCTGATGGCCCTTCTCCCTAGGGCAGGGTGGGAGCTCAGGCCCTAAGGGAACCGGCTGGGCAGGGCCACCCACCTGACTCATAGCAGAAACTGGGACCGCCTGCGTTACCCACCTACGTTCTCAGTCCTCGCTGGGGCAACACCACTCCCAGTGTCCAAATGCCTGCTTCCTCTATCAACCCCCACCCCCCCGCCAGTGAGGCCTGTATTTAGGCCTTCTGCCAGAAGTGCCACCAAACTCTTCCACTTCCATGTCTTTCCCTCTGTTTTGCCCCTGAGTCCACAGAGTGGGAATGGTCTATGTCCTGATCTGTCTTCCCATCAGACTGGGATCCCCTGTGGGCATGAAGTACACAAAATTACCCTTACCTAGGGCACCCAGCACTGAGTTTAGAGTCCAGTACTTTGATATTGTCTGCCTGTGAACTCCTATGAGTCAAAACTTACTTGAAATAGACCCTCATTTGGGAGAACTTCTTGGATTCCCATGGTTCCTGATCTAACACATCAATAACTAACGCACATCAATAGCTAATACAAGTGGGTTTTTTTTTCTTTGTATTGATTCTAGAGAGAGGGAAATGGAGGGAGAAAGAGAGGGAGAGAAACACTGGTGAGAGAGAAACATCAACGGTTGCCTGTTGCACCGCCCACCTGGGGGCCGAACCCGCAGGAGGCAAACCTGCAACACTTTGGTTTGCAGGACGATGCCCAACCAAATGAGCTACACTGGCCGGGGCAATAGCTAATACAAATTCAGTACTTACTGCGTTCCAGGTCCCATTCCGAGGACATGGTTACAATAATCCTCATTTTACAAATGGGACACTGAGGTTCAAGGACAAACAACTAGTAAGTAATGGAGCCAAGATTTGAGCTCGGGTGACTTCAATATGCAGCTTCAACAGCAGGTCCTTAAATCCTTCCTTGTGAGATTGATCATGGCCTTCTTCCAGATGAGAAACTTCAGGCAGAGGGGTTAAGCAATACACCTAAGATTACACAGTACGTCGGTGCTGAGCCCACCGTCCGGCTCCCACACCTGGGGTCCCTCCCTCTATCCCACACTTGACCATAGATGAATGCCAAAGTCTCAGGTAAAAGTCGGCCCCACCAGGCTGGAAGGTCGCCAAGGTCAGGGCCCAGTAGCACAGTGTTGATTGTTTTTTTTTCCGTGCGATCCGGATCCATCCCGCTAACGTTCGCACCGGTAGTCGAATGTTGATTTTTAAAATTAGTAATAAACAGCAGAAAATAATGACAAATTAGTTGGGAAAGAGACTCAAGCTAGAGGTTTTGTAACTTCTTCAGCCTCTCCTGGACTCCACTTCCTTCCATGGCTCCGCCCGGCCCCTGAACGTGCCCGCCTAGCTTCCCGGAAGTGAGAAGGCGCTGTGGGCGCATAGAACGCCGGGAGTTGTAGTTCTGCCAACCGACGGAAACCGGGACGGAACAGTGGCGGGATGTGGCGCGGAATATTGGTTGGGGGGACCCGTTTGGCGGCAGGCAGGTGCCCCGCGTTGGGGCCTCGCCTCGCCGCTCGCTTCCGCACACAGCGGACGCCCGAGACGGGCCTGGCCGGGCAGCGGAGCTTGCACGTGACGGCGGCCCGGGCTATCCCGCTCATTCCCATCGTGGTGGAGCAGACGGTATAGCGACCGCCGAAAACACTGCCTAGGGCTCGGGCTAGGGGCACGGCCGGCCCAGACCCTCACTTCGGTCTTTCTCCTCTAGGGTCGCGGCGAGCGTGCCTATGACATCTACTCGCGGCTGCTGCGGGAGCGCATCGTGTGTGTCATGGGTCCGGTGAGCACCCCGCTCGCTGACTCTCTCCTTAGCCTGCCAGGAGCCTAAGCATCCCCTTCTCGAACCTTCTTGGCCCCCTGACCTTTCCCATTTGACTTTTCTCCCTGGGCTTCTCTCTGGTCACAGCCCGACAACCCTTTCCATGCACATAAGCCTTCCGACTTCCCCCTGGCCCCCAATACCACGCCATTCCCTCCTGACCCCTTCTTCAAACCTGCTTCTCCCTGATCTCTGACTCCCACAGCTGTTATCCCATCCCCATTGGACTCCAACCCCTCAATCCTCCTGACCCCTCCCCTTCCTGTGCCGTGAGCCCACTCACTCCCGGGTTCCTGTGCCCAAAACTTCCTGGGTCCCAACTACCTCCCCCAAATCCCCTCCTGAATCCTGAACTATTTCCGACCCGCCTTACCTGGTTCCCTGACTCATCCCCAACCACACCAGCACCCACCTCTCTTAGCCCTTAACCCCCACCCCCCTAATCTGGGGACAACCCCATCCTCCCCATTTGCAGATCGATGACAGTGTGGCCAGCCTGGTTATCGCTCAGCTGCTGTTCCTGCAGTCCGAGAGCAACAAGAAGCCCATCCACATGTACATCAACAGCCCTGGTGAGCGGGGGCCTACCTAAATACCAAGGGCAACCCTTGGAGGCACTGGGGGACTCAGGGGACCCAGACTCCACCCCCACCCCATCAGGGATGTTCTCTCTCGGAGAAAGAAAGGTTTCAGTTTCCTTCAGAATCCCAAAAGTGTCTTGAAACCTCCCAGAGCTGCCTGTTCCTTGCTTTTAAGTCTAGGTTCACAAATCTTCAGCTGAATTTTGTTCACAGACATAACATTTTTCTCAATTGCATTTGACACTCAATATTATATTTGTTTCAGTTGTACAGCATAGTGGTTAAACAATTATGTAATACATGAAGTGATTCCCCCTGATAACTCTAGTACCCACCTGACATCATACATAATTATTACCATTGCATTGACTATATTCCCTATACTGTACATCCCTGTGACTGTTTTGTGACTGCCAATTTGTACATCCTAATCCTTTCACCTTTTTCACCCAGTCTCCTAATCTCCTTCCCCTCTGGCAACCATCAGTCTGTTCTCTGTATCTGAGTCTTTTTCTGTTTTGCTTGTTCGTTTATTTTGTTCTTTAAATTCCATATATACATGAAATCATATGGTATTTGTCTTTCTCACACATAACATTTTGCCAACCTTACCTAGTTGTCAACATTTTTAAATTGGTAGATTCCACCACCACCACCCTCTCCCCCACAAAAAAGAATAGCTAATCTTGATTGAGTGCTTACTGTGCCAAGTGCTTTTCTAAGCACTTTATATGCATTTAACTTATTTGGTCATATGGCAGCCTCACATGGTAGGTACTAGTTACCACAATCGAGGAGACACTGGCTCCGAGAGGCTGGCTAACTTGCCCGGGCCACACAGATGACAGATTGCTCCGCCCAGGGTCCTACCCAGGCAGGCGGCCTCCAGAGCTTCACCCTCAGCCACCACCTCTCCCGATTTCTAGTATCTCTTGAAAATTTGGCAGGTCTGGTTGCCCTGGGCCCACATGCACATGTGGCAACAGTCAGCTCACTTTGGAGCAACCACTCTCATCTTACTGTCACCTGGCCTATGTCACCTGTTTCTGTCACCTCCTGGCCCTCTGCCCTGAGGTATTTGCAGACACTGCTTTAAAGGGCTGCATCCACACCAGTCCTCCCTAGGACCAGGGGCTGCAACAGGGAAAGGATGGCAGGAGGAGCTGGCACAGCCCCTAACTCACACCCCCACCTATAGGCGGCATGGTGACCTCGGGCCTGGCCATCTACGACACGATGCAGTACATCCTGAACCCCATCTGCACGTGGTGTGTGGGCCAGGCTGCCAGCATGGGCTCCTTGCTTCTCGCCGCGGGCACCCCGGGCATGCGCCACTCGCTCCCCAACTCACGCATCATGATTCACCAGCCCTCTGGGGGCGCCCGGGTGAGTTCCAGGCCTTGCAAATTGCTTCCGGGATGGGTGACAGAGGTCTACACAGAAGGACTGATAGGCGAAACTTGTGGCGGTTGTGTTTTAAAATGTAGGGTTTATTATTACTCAGGTAGAGTGAGGTCAATAGAAGATGACTGCTATTGAAAAGACAGTTTGCTAACAGTTTCCAAGAAGAAGGGGTATGCCAGGCTATGGCAAGGCCATATAGGGAAGTACCAAGGTTGGTCAGGAGGCAGAGGGAGCAGGGAGAAAACATGGCAAGAGCCCTTATTGTAGTTTCTGTAGGAAAAGCTGGAGGCAAGGCAAAATAAACAGGCTAGTTTGTTTATTTTGGCTAGTTTGAATAACTGCAGCACGCTCTGGAGTGATGGGGCGGGGACAGTGGTTCAGAGTGCCCATAGGAGGCGGTGGGAGTGTAGGCTCTGGGTTGTCCGGTTCGCGTGTGAAAGGTGTGCCTTTAGGTGAGGTATTTGCTGTCTCTAGGACTTAGTTAACTCTGGGAGGGACCATTCTTCTGGGTCAGTGAGGTCCAGGTACAGATAATAAGACAATATATTTAATCCAGGAAGCCTTCCTGATGGTGGTGAGAATGAAGCAGGATGTGGAGGGACTTGTAAAGCCCTGTCCCACCTTCCTGAACGCTGGCAGTCCGAAGTCCAAAGGGGGCTCCCAAGTCCCCATCTCCAGCCTGTCCATGATTGGTTGACACTGGTTCCAACCTTCTTCTTCTTGGGACGTCCCCCAGGGCCAAGCCACAGACATCGCCATTCAGGCAGAGGAAATCATGAAACTCAAAAAGCAGCTCTACAGCATCTATGCCAAGCACACCAAACAGAGCCTGCAGGTGATTGGTGAGTGCCCTGCCCCAGGCAGCCCCCAGCTGTTCCCCTTTATTTGAACCAACGCAGATGGCGCACACTGAGCCAGGGCCTCTCATTCTTGGCACTGTTGACACTTGGGATCAGTCGTTCTCTGGTGGAGGCCATGCTGTGCACCGTAGGGTACTGAGCAGCACCCTGGCTGCTACCTACTTGATGCCCGGAACACGCTCCAATTATGACAACCAAAGCTGCCTCCAGACATTGCCCAGTGTTCCCTGGGGGCTAGAATCATCCTCATTGAGATCCCCTGTTCTGAGCACTTTAAAGAAACCAATTTATAGAATCCTCAAAAACTTCATTGGAAGGTGAAAAGGTCTTTAACAAAGAATATTCCAAGTGGCCAAGAAACAAAGATGCTTACCGTCTTTAGTGATGTTGTTTTAATCATGACATGAGTTATGAGGGAAAAGAAATTAAGGCCACAGTGAGATACCATTTCAATCCACTGCAATGGCTAAAATACAAAATACTGACAACACCAGATGCTGATACGAATGTGTAACAACTGGAGTGCTCATCCACGGCAGGCCAGAGTGAAAATGGTAGAGCCACTGAGGCTCTGACCGCAGCTCCCTAACTCCACCTGTTTGGCACTACTGGCTAAGGCTAAACACGCAAAAAGATTCTGGGGAACCACCCCCCCCCCCCGCCCCCAGCCCCTCGCTCAGCATATAATCAAGAGAACTGAGTGCTATGTCCACCAAAGATACAGACGGGAATGCTGACGGCAGTGCTCTTTGCATAAGCCCCAACAGGGAAATACCCTGATGCCCACAGCAGTAGAATGCATGTGTTAGTGGTGGTTTATTCAGATGATGGGATACTATACAGCAGCGAGAGAATGGTCCAGAGTGACACAGCAACCTGGATGAATCTCAGAAACCTAGTGCTGAGTGGGGGAAAAACAGTAAACATTGTGATTCCACATATTTAAAGAACAAAAACAGGCATAACTGCTAGGCCACTGTTAGGATAGTGGTTACTCTTGGGCAGGAAGACCTGATGATAGGAAGTGGGCCCAAGCAGGGTTTCAGGGCATTGGCAACACCCCACTTCTGGGTCTGGGTGCTGGCCACGTGGGTATGGTCAGTGTGAAATTCATCACATTATCCACTTATGATTCATGCCCTTTCCCAGATTATTATCCATTAATAACAAGTAAAAAAAAAAACAGAACAAATAGGTATTTTAGCGATGGGAAAACAGGCACAACGTGGAGACGGCCAAGGTCACATAGGGAAGAAGTGGCCAAAAACCTAGCCCCAGGTCTCTGCTTTTAACCACACATGTCCTGCCTCCTGCTTCCCCCTACCCAAGAGTCAGCCATGGAGAGAGACCGCTACATGAGCCCCATGGAGGCCCAGGAGTTTGGCATCTTAGACAAGGTTCTAGTGCACCCACCTCAGGATGGTGAGGATGAGCCTGAGCTAGTGCAGAAGGAGCCCGTGGCGACAGCGACAGCAGCAGAACCCGCCCCAGTGAGCACCTGAGTGGACCTCACCCTCCGGAGGAAAGTGGAGGGCCAGAAGCTATGGCTGCTGCCCTGGCCCTGCTGGCCTCTTGCTACTGGGCCTAGAGGAGCCCCCTGAGGACCTTTGGACTTGGGGATGCCCCTAATGGCGGGTATCCTGGCTGAGACACTGTGATTTTAAATTAAATCTTTGTAGTTTTTGCTGCCCTTCTGTGGCTCCTTCCTTTCCTGCTCTACCACCGCACATGCATATACACTTCCCTCTGCTTTGCCGCTGACCCTGAGGCTCTGATCTTCAGCTCCTCAACTTCAACAACCTCAACTGAGCATATACATGATTCCAGGCACTGCTCTAGAGATGTGACACATCGTGAAGAAAACAAAAATCACTGTCCTCAAAGAACGTTTTTTTTTTTAGAGGGGAAGGGAGGGAGAAAGAGGGAGAGAGAAACATGGATGGGTCACCTCTTGCACACCCCCAGCTGAGGACCTGGCCCACAACCCAGGCATGTGCCGACCAGAATTGAATCAGTGACCTTTCATTTCGCAGGCCAGCACTCAATCCACTGGGATCCACCAGCCAGGGCCCAAAGAACTTTTTTAAGTCCTTTTTTTTTTTTTTTAATTTACTGATTTTAGAAAGAGAGCAGAAGGGAGAGAGGCAGAGAGAGAAATATTGATTTGCTGTTCCACCCATTCGTGCCTTCATCGATCGATTCTTGCATGTGCCCCAACTGGGATCGAATCCACAACCCCAGCATATTGGGACGATGCTCCAAACAACTGAGCTACCTGGCCAAGGCCTCATAGGACTTATTCTTGTCGGAGTAGACAGTTTGAAATAAGGGAAAGTAGTATGTCCAGTGTGTGTGTCAGACAGTTTTAGATGGCGTGGCCAGCCAAGACCTTGCTAAGAAGGTGACACTTGAGAAAAAGCCTGAAGAAGGTGAGGGAGGGAGCCATGTTGCTATCTTGGGACAGAGCAGTCCAGACAGAGGGCATGGTGAGTGCAAAGGCCCTGAAGCAGGGCTGCCTAGCACCTGGGAGGGACCAGAAGGCTAGGGCGGAGATTAGAGCAGAAAGGAGAGTAGTACAGATCTCAAAAGGCCTGGTAGGTCTTAGCAAGGAGGGAGGTGAACTACAGAGTGTTTTGAAAAGGGGGAAAAATGACGACTCTGGCTTCCACAGAGTTTGGTGGAGTGCAGCAAGCTCAGAAACCCGGAGGCCATTTAGGGGCCCTGGAATAACCCAGATGAAGACTGAAGACCTGACCACGTGGTGAGAAGAGGTCAGATTCCAGCCAGGTTTTTTGTGTTTTTTTTAAGTTAACTTTCCTTTTTTTTTTTAGATTTTATTTACTCAGTCCTGGCTGGTGTGGCTGTGGAGTGAGTGCCGGCCTGCAAACCAAAGGTTCACTGGTTTGATTCCCAGTCAGGGCACATGCCTGGGTTGCACGCTAGGCCCCCCCAGTAGGGGGCCCATGAGAGGCACCCACACATTGATGTTTTTCTCCCTCTCTTCCTTCCTCAGAGGATGGGAGGAAGAAAGAGAGGGAGAGAAACATCAGTGTGATGGGTTGCCTGGTTGACCAGGAATTGAACCATCAATTCTTTGGTTTGTGGGACAGTGCTCAACCTACTGACCCACACCAGTCAGGGCCCAGGCAGGTTTTTAAAGGCAGGGCTGACAGGTGGGATGTGAGATTTGAGAAAGTAATCTTCATAAACTACAAGGGATGGGCCCAAGGCAAATATAAAGATGGAGAGTTGTTAACTGAGGCAGCAAGGCTGTTGGGAGGAGCTGGTTTGGGGGCCACGATCAGAAACATTTTGGACGTCAGGTTCGATATTGGATGAACCTCAGACATCCCAGGGGGTAAGTAAATCTGAGGTCAGGGTTGGAAATAAAAATGTAGGACACATCAGCTTGTCAGTGAATTAGTGCTCAGGCTGAGAACTGGCGACTGGATCTGGCACAGTGGACATTAATACGTGGTTTCCAGTAAGCACTCGTGGTGCTGTGGGGGCCCAGGAAAAAAGGGCCGGGAAATGCTGGAGCCAGACAAGTCTTTTAAGAAATTTTGCTGTAAAGGAGAGCAGAGGACATGGGGCTGGGGCTGGACAGAGAATTGGGGTGAATTTCATGTTTTTTTTAAAATTCAGAGAACGCCGCCCGCCCCGCCCCCCCCACGCCCTTTTTTTAACTGATTCCAGAGAGAACGGAAGGGAGGGAGGGAGAGAAACATTGATGTGAGAGGGAAGCATCAACTGGTTGCCTCCTACACATGCCCCAACTGGGGACCAAACCTGAAGCCTGGGCATATGCCCTGACAAGGAATTGAACCTGGGACCTTTCAGTTTGTGGGATGACACCCACCAACTCAGCCACTCTGGCCAGGGCCCAGAGGACTTTTTAATTTGGGTATTTTCATTGGTTATATTTGGCTGAACTTTTCATTCTGGGCAGTTTTAAATCTATACAAAAGTAGAATATAAAGGCCTCATGTACCTATCACACCCATTCAACAACTACCATTTTAAGGCTAATTGTGATTTGTCCCTCCCTGACCCCCACTTCCCTGGGTTACATTGAAGCAAATCCCAGTTTTCATTACATCTATAAATGTTTCAGTATGTATGTCTAAAAGGATAAGGAATCTCTAAAAAAGCCACAAAACCACTTTTGAACCTAAAAATATGACAATACTTACAAATATCCAACCAGTGTCCAAAATTTCAATACTTAACAAAAAATTATTTACAAATACCCAACCAATGTCCAAATTTCCCCAGTCTCTGTTTATCTAGCTTTTTTTTTGCCACTAATTGATATCTAAGGCTCTTGTAATTACAGGTTTCCCCTTAATCTTTTTCTCAAACTCTTCCTCCTTCTCTTCTTTTTTCTTGATATTCATTTGTTGGAGAAACAGGGCCGTTTGTCTTGTGGACTTTGTTTGGATTTTGTTGGATTTTGATGATTGGGTCAGGAAAGGTGGTGACATCTATCCTAGGTATTTCCTGTAACTTGGTGTATAAATCTAGAGAAATCTAACTGGATTCAGGTTCCACTTTTTGGCAAGGGACTTCTTAGCTGGGGATGTGTACTCACTTCCATCAGGAGACACAAAGTCCAGCTGTTCCTCTTGACTTTAGGAGCCGACGAGAATCCTTGTCTAGATCTAATATATATCCCAATAAAGGCTGCAAAATGGCAATATGCCAATCCTACCGTGAAGAGTTTGTTTTTATTTTGTTTATAAGGTGCGAGCCAGCCTGTTTGTATGCAAGTGGGAATAATCCCACAGAGAAGGGTAAGTGGGGGATGTCTGGCTTTGACCTTTGGCGGCAATCCCTAACTCTGCAAACTTGATTCGGTAATTGTGGCCTGACGTCACTCCCCTGACTTAGGTGCCCCTGACCCCTTCCTCTCAGTCTGACTGCTGTCCGTCCTAAACGCATAGTCCTCGCCGACTCCATAACGTCGGCCTTGGCCCAAATTCTACCGCTCCTGCCTTTACCCCTGGACTTGCGGGGCATCCAATAGTTTAAGCTACTGAAGGACTGCGTCCACGCCGCAGGAGAAGAGGCGGGCCCTGGGCGGAGTCAGTTACTTGAGAAGGAGTGCCAAGCCAGTAGCCTTGAGCGAGAGGCGGGACAGTGAGGAAGCCAATCGCTGGAGGGACTCGGCGCAGCCGCACCCATAGGCTCTGGGGCGGGGGCGTCACCCTGACCCCGGCCGCTACTACTCCCGGGCTCCGAGGCTATGGCCGGGAGCGGGCGGCTGGCACTGAGAACGCTGCCCGGGCCTAGCTGGGTGCGGGGCTCGGGCCCGGCAGTGCTGAGACGCCTGCGGGATGCGGCTGTGGTACGGCCCGGTTTCCTGAGCGCGGCCGAGGAACAGACGCTGAGCCGCGAGGTTGAGCCCGAGCTGCGCCGCCGCCGTTACGAATTTGACCACTGGGACGCGGTGAGGCCGCGTCGGGGGCGGAGCCACGTCAGAGACGGAGGCAGGGACGTTGGGGGGAGGGACCGGAGCGGAGCTCTAGGATGGGGCGGGGCTAAGGGGAGGGCGGTACCTAGGACGCACGCTATCGGGGCGGGGCTACAGTGGGGCGGGCAACCGGGAAGTGAGGGGCTGGGTGGGGCGGGGCTACGGCTGGGGACAGGACCTTGGGAATGGGGACAGAGTCTTGAAGCTTGGGGTCATTGGGGGCAAAGAGAGCACTTTGAAGATGAGGGCAGGACCAAACATACCTGGAGACAGGAGCTGGAACTGAGGGGTGTTTAGGATGCTGGATCAAGGTTAGGGGAGCGAGATGAGGGAGGGTCACAAGGTTAGGGGCGGGGACTGACGCAAAATTGAATATTGAGGCGGGGCCAGCGCTGGGGACAACAACTGGTGCTGAATGGGAGTGAGCCCGAGGGTGGGTGCGAAAGACTGAGGCCAAACTAAGTGGGGCAGGGGTTGGGGTTTGAGACCCAGGGTCATAGTTTAGTTACGACAAAGTCTGTGAGTTGAGGGGGAGGTCAAGAGTCGTGCTGGGACCCTTGCTCTGCACTCTGTTCCTCCGAATCTCGGTTACCGTAACCCCCCCAACCCCCTTCCCTGCCCCCAGCCTCCAAGGAAGTCTCCAGGCTTGACTTGAGCTCTCTATACAGGCCATCCACGGCTTCCGAGAGACAGAAAAGTCGCGCTGGTCAGAGGCAAGCCGGGCCATCCTGCAGCGTGTGCAGGCAGCTGCCTTTGGTCCTGGCCAGACCCTGCTGTCCTCGGTACACGTGCTGGACCTGGAACCCCGGGGCTACATCAAGCCACACGTAGACAGCATCAAGGTGGGCAGAGGCCAGCATCTCGGAGCTCTCAGCTGGGGTTGGGCCAGCTGGGTCAGAACCTGACCCATTACTATGTGCCCTCTTCCAGTTCTGTGGAGCCACCATCGCTGGCCTGTCCCTGCTGTCTCCCAGTGTCATGCGGCTGGTACACACCCAGGAGCCGGGGGAGTGGCTAGAACTCTTGCTGGAGCCAGGCTCCCTGTACATCCTTAGGTACTGCCAGCCAAGGAGGCTCTACCCCACTAGTCACTGGTCAGACACTACCCAGCACTTTGAGCACCATCTCTCATTCAGCCCTCACAGCATACACTACCATCCCCTACACAGCAGACACTCAGCCTAGAACAGGGGTGCCCTTACCCCACCCAGCCACAGCCTGTTTTTTCTTGCAGAGACTCAGCCCGTTATGACTTCTCCCATGAGATCCTTCGGGATGAAGAGTCCTTTTTTGGGGGACGTCGGGTTCCACGGGGCCGACGCATCTCTGTGATCTGCCGCTCCCTCCCTGAAGGGATGGGTCCAGGGGAGCCGGGGAAGCCTTCCCCAGCCTGCTGACCCCCAGGCCTTTCCCCCAGCTTCTCAGAGACACTGTGTTTGTGAATAAAGCTAGAGAATGGACAAGGCAGCCTTCCTTGCACTGACTCTTTGCTGGGGCTGGGTTCTGCAAAGGAAGCCTAGAACCCACCTGCCCACCGACTGGGAGCTAAGGTGGCAGGGTCAGGGGGCACCCCACTGAACACAAAGTCACAAGTCCTCAGGAGCAATTTTCTTTATTGTGCTCCTTGCTGGCAGTCCTAGGGTGCCACCTCCACTTTCTCATCTCAGCGGACTCCTGGTGTGGCTGCAGGGCCCCAAGCCAGGCACCCTTAGCCACCGCAGCCACAGGCAGCTGCTGAGAGCTGCGGCAGCCACTGCCAGTGGTGGTGGTCATCCAGGAAGGCCACATCAGTGTAGCGGGTGGGCCGGCAGCAGGGACCACCATGTGCTCTACCCTGGCTCCGCAGGTGGGCCAGCGTCAGGCTGTGCTGAGTGTGGGCACCTCGGGGACAGCTGCCAGCGCAGTAGCGGAAAATGATCGTCTCCTCCGAAGCGTAGCCTAAGCCCAGATCTGCTACCGGCAGGGCCAAGCTCCACAGCTGGCAAGGGCCAGCGGGGGCTCGGCGCAGGCGGGCACCTGGGAGGGACAAGGGGCAGCTGACAGGGGGCAAGAGTTGGCCAGGAAGGAGTTGGGGAATCGCACAGGGTCCTTCGGGTCCTTACCCAGCTGTGGCCTCCAGGTCCCTATGTCTGCTGCTGGCTCAGACGAGAGCGCTCCCTCCACCACCAGAGCCCCTGGAGCACCCAGGTCCCTGCCAAGGCCCTGCTGCAGAGAAAGGAGCAGCAGAGAGCCAAGCAGGACTCTTCCTGTGGCCATTGTGATGAGCAGATCCTGCGGGTGGGGATGCCCTGCACCCTCAATTTATCCTCATCTGGGCTGGAAAATAACCTCTTCACTGCCGGCCGCGGCATGGGCACGAAGGCCCCTTGTTCCCCACCAGCTTGTCTCCCACATCCTCAGATCTAGGAGGCCAGCTCCCGCTGCCCCACATTCTGTCCTTCTAGGAGTTAAGGGCTCACCCCCACATCCAGACATTCCACAGACCCATTTCCGACACCCCCTCCATCCCTTGATTTACGAGAGAGTTGTGGCGGTAGCTAGGGCCCAGCCCAGGGTGAGCAACCAGGATCCCCGCCCCACTTGCCATCTGGAGGGAGAGGCGGGTTGGGGGGGCGGTGGTTCTGTGGGTCCCCCAGTGGGGACCCTCTCCGCTCAGGCAGGGTGCTGAGGCTCAGGAGGCCCTGTGTTGGGTACCAGGTGGAGCAGCAGTATTTGTGGGGAAGAGGTGGGTTGGCAGGTGAATTAGCTAATGGGGATTCTTCATGGTTCCTGCCTGGATTAGGCATCATGCCCCTGCCTATGATGCCTGGCTGAGCCAGTGTCCAAAACAGGAAAAGGGAGAGGCCCCAGCACAGCTAAGAGCTGGGACACAAGGGGCAGGAAGCTCATCCTGCAGGGCCTCCTGTCTCTAGAAGGCCCACCTGAGGACCCTGAGACCTCAGCTTTGTCCTGGTGTCCTGGGTATCAGAGCAAGAGGAGAGGTCGACTCCCACTGGGTCTTGGAGGTGGTTGCAAGTCACAATGACTTCCATACCCAGCCCCTTCGGCCCCTGGGAAGTGAGATTCTGTCCCCCATCTATGAAAGGAGGCCAATCAAAGTCCCTCCCACATGGGGTTCTGAGGACGGTCATTTAGTGTTTAACATGGAACCTGGCACCGAGGGGCTTGGGAGAGCTTTTGAGGCAAAGGAAATTCAAATAGCTTTTTCATGTTTGAAGAGGTGTTCGACCTCACACAGGTGACTTGGCACCCAAGATTGGCAAAAATCATAAAGTTTGCTTCCACATGGCAGGGGTGCATGTGACACAGGCACACCTCCATGCTGCAGATGGGAATATAAGTTGGTAGCAGTTGAGCATTTGCTACTACAACTCCATCCATCCCTTTAACCCCAAAATTGCTTCAGGAACTCGTCCTTAGCAGGTGAGCAATGACACAAGCTCAAGGCTATTCGCTGCTTGTTTGCATCAGCAAATGATCAGAAATGACTGAAAGTCCACATACAGGAGATTGCTTCAACAATTTGGTGTGGTGGTTCTTATTGTAGTCCTTGAGATTATTTTCAGAAGGAAGTCACTTGTCCAAAGTCACCAAGAATTAAACACAGGCAGAATTTGAACCCAGGTCCCACTGAACCAAAGGTCCTGCTCCTAACCACTGAAGCACATGGCCTGGCCTAGTGGGGATGCCTTAGACCACAGTACACATGACCACAAGTGCTGGGGCGAACTACCAGGTCAAGGGGTGAGGGCTTCTTTCCTGCTGCCTCAGAAAGGCCTGGCGGAAGTATGGGGAGGGAGGTTGGACCGACCTGGGACATTCCTAGGAATTAGCCTTATATATCAGGCATTCCTGTTTGACAGCCAAGGTCCTGCGGAACTGGGTGGGGAAGAGTTTTCCACCTGCAGTTTCCAGCCAAGGGCAAGATGGAAGCCCGGATCACTTGTGATGGGTGTTCAAAAGTAGCACCTGCTGCCAAACTTCATTTCTAGCAGCGTTACTGTCCATGAACAGTCCTCCCACTACGGAGCACCTAGCAAAGCTAGGGAAAAAGAAACGCATATGCAGCTTGTAAGATAATAAGGGAAGACCCAGAAACATCGCTGGAAAGCTGAAAACCAGGGCCCAGGTGCCGACATCAACAATAAAAAGGGGTTTGGGTTTTCACTGCCATGTAGGGACAGAGCCCCTGAGCTGAGAACCCCAAATGGTCACAGGCTGGGACTCCTGAGGCACCTGGTAGGAGGCAAAGGCAAAAAACATCTAGAAGGACTGGCCTGCAAAGTAGTCCCACAGATAGAACCCCAAGCTGGCCACCAGTTCCCCCATCTGAAATTGCAAAACAATGTATCAAAGAGTCATCAGAAGATCGAACAGGATGCCAGTGAGTATCAGGTGCTAATGTGTGTGACAGAAACTATAAGACAAGATGGTGAAAATGAAAATGTGAAAGGATGAAAAATATTAAGGGGAAAAATGCTCAAAACAGACCAGCTGATCTGAAAAAGAAACTAAGTACTTATTGAGTTGGTGGTGGATAGGCCACAACCCAAGGCAGAACTGAGGAAATCACCCCAGATACAAAATAAGTTCTAAGAGACATCTAAGGATTCCAGAGGAGGGGGTGGGGAGAATGAGAGAAGTAAATTGAGGAGAACACGATTTAGGTTTTTCCATACTTATTAATGCTGGGTCCTGGGACTCAGGGAGCAGGGTGGCAGACAAGCAGTTGGACCCATGGCAGTAAGAGTATGAATTCAAGAACCTAAGAACTTCTGGAGACTAGAGCTTATTTATTGGGCAGAAGGGCGGGGGCCAGCCCCTCACTCCTTAAGGGAGAAGTGCATCTTGTCGTTGATCATCTTGCGCTCGGGGTTGAGGCGCTTGAGGATCTGGGCGAGCACATTCACTGTCTGCTCACTGCTCAGCCCTGTCTTCTTGGTCTGGAACTTTTTCAGCAGGTCCTTGGTGGTCATGGGCTTCCGTGTCAGGTAGCGGCGCACAGCGTCCTCAGTCACCTGCACATCACTGAGGAGCCCAGGACAGGTTGGGAGGTGAGTGAGAGGCCCTCCCACATAGCAACCAGCATCCTGCCCCCGCCGTCCTCACCAACTTACCCGCTGCTGGGGGTTGACTTCCCAGACTGGGGCTGAGGGGTTGACTTCCCAGATAGGCTCTGGGGCCCAGTGTCCAGCCGCAATCGCTTGGTGGCCACTGTCTCATTCGCCCGCTTTCCTGTGGGAGCAGAGGCAGGGCCAAGTATTAGAACTGGGAGGCTGGACCTATTGGGGGGACCCCAGGCTGGGTCGTGCCTAGATTATGGGTATAAGGGGCTCAGAGGCAGTTAGGTGTCTACCCCCCGGATCTGGCCTTGGATCCTGACACAAGAAGAACAGAACAAGAAGTTAAGAGGTCATGGTGGGACAGGAAGGCCACTTACCCTGCTCCAGCTTGCTGGCAGCAGCCCGTAGGGTGGAGGAGGTATTGCCACTCTCTGTGCTGGGTGTGCCCGGCCGGCTATTGCCCCTCGAACTGCCCCCTGACGGCTTCCGCTCCCTCTTGGGGGGCGTCTTCTTTTTCTGCAAATTTCAGGATCGGGGATGTTGGTCTGGAAACAGACACCAGGCTGACTCCCCTCCCCCTGACCCGGTGGGGCTGGGCCTTACAGCCATGAAGAGGGCTGAGGAGGCCTCACTGTCGATGTCACTCTCTTCTGAGCTGTCAGACTCATCGCTGCTGTCTGTATGGGGCCAAAGAAGGCATGTCAGGACCACAGACACCTGCGCCCACCCCCAGGTCAGATAAAGGGGTCTAGGAGGCAGTAGAGGGGGCCGAAGCCTCGAAAGCCAAGCCCACCTCTCCTCCGCTTCTTCTCCTGTGGTGTGGGTGCCTTCTTCTCTTCCTCCTCCTCCTTGTCCTCCTCAGGTGGCTTCTCTTCCTCGCTTTCCTCACTGCTTTCACTGTGCTCATCGACACCCTTGGGGCCTTCCTCCTGCTGGGTGACCTTGGGCTTGCCCTCCAGCTCTTCCTCAGAGCTGCTGTAAGACAGAGAGAAGACAGAGGGCAAGTGAGTGCTTCCTCACGGCTGGCCCAGGGTCTCACACCAGCCTCCTGCCTGCCTCACCTGGAGCCGTCAGACATGTAGTCTACCTCCTGGCCCTCGAAGTCCCCATCATCGCTGTCCTCAAAGGCCTCATCATCTGACCCCTTCTTCTTCTTCTTCTTCCGGCCCGCCTTAGTTGTTGGTGCCTTCTTCTTAGCCTTGGGGGCTTTGCCACCTGGGGAAGGGGAGAAGGGCTGGGCTCTCATCATGATTTGTGTATTCAATGACACTGGGACATCCCAGGGGTCCTTGACAACGGGGGTGGGTGATGCCCAGGGCTAGACAATTCTTGGAAAAGGCAAAGGGCTTGCCTAGGAATGCACTTCTCGTGTGCAAACCAACCAATCTGAGATCTCTACCGCTGGTCACACCCTTTCTCTAATCTCATACTCGGGGCTACTGTCCCCCGCCCTAAACCACCCTTGGATCCCAGATCCCACTGGAATTATTCAAACTGGCAAACCCTAAGAGATCTCCTGCCCTGCCTTGCCTTTCCCTTGGAAACTCCAATACACGCTGTGGCCGAGTCCTTCCCATCACTCATTTCTGCCTCCTCCCCACTCTGGTGCTTCCCCAAGTGGCCCTGCATGGCATGCTGTGCTGCCTCTCATCTCCCAGGAAACTGCACCTGAACTTTTTTTCAGTGGCATTAACCTTTCTGTGTTGTCACTCAGCCTCCTTTATAAAGGCCAAGGCACGACTCAGGCAACTGTGCCGACCACCTCAGTCACCAGGGCGGGGCTCTGCCCAAGCTCACCCTCCTCGCCACTGGCCTCGCTGTCATCAGATGACATCTCCAGGTCATCCTCTAGGTCATGGATGCGCAGCTCGCTGGCCTTCTTGCGGCCACGCTTGTCCTTCTCCTCATCCTCCTCATCCTGGTCCTGGTCCTTGAGCCGCCGCTGCTGCATGATGCTGAAGTGGTTCAGGACTTTGTTCCTCCTGTGGGCAGGGGTGGGAGGTACAGTGGGGTCTGACAACAGGCCTGGCTCCAGGGCCCTCCTCCAGGAGCTGGGTGTCTTTCCTGCACCTCACTGGGTGTTCACCAGAGAGGAATGACAGACATGACTTAGGTGAGAGGAGGGATGATTTGACCCCAGGGGATGCACACAGAGCATGAAACACCATGAAATCGCACCGGGAGAGCTGACCTCTCTTCAGTTCCCTCTGCCCCAATACCCTCAAGAAGGTGTTGGTGTGGGGTTGGCATCCCAGTACCTCTCTCTGCTCAAGACCAATCTCAGACCCACACCAAGACATATTGTAATTAAAATGGTAAAGGTTAAAGATAAAGAGAGACTCTTAAATGCATCAAAAGAAAGAGAGTTAGTTACCTACAAGGGAGCTCCCATAAGACTGTCAGCTGATTTCTCAACAGAAACATTTCAGTCTAGAAGGGATTGGCAAGAAATATTCAAAGTGATGAAAAAGCAAGGACCTACAACCAAAACTACTTTACCCAGCAAGGCTATCATTTAAATTAAAGGTGAAATAAAGAGCTTCCCAGACAAGAAAAAGCTAAAAGAGTTCATTACCACCAATCAGCATTAAAAGAAATGTTAAAGGGTCTTGAAGGAGGGAGGAAAGAAGGGGAGCGGGTGAAGAAACAACAGAGGAACATAGTTATAAAGAATAAAAATAAATATGTACCTATCAATAATCACTTTAGATGTATGTCTACGGCCATTCCACCCTGAACGTGCCCAATCTCGTCTGATCTCAGAAGCTAAGCTTGGCCAGGCCTGGTTAGTATTTGGGTGGGAGATGTAAATGTTGTAAATACTCCAATCAAAAGGCAGAGGGGGTAGCAGAAGGGTAAGGAAACAAGACCCATACACGTATATGCTGTCTACAACAGACTCACCTCAGAACAAAAGATATACCCAGACTAAAAGAAAATGGAAATGAGAAAAAAAAAAAAGCTGGGGTACTAAAACTTAAACGAGACAAAACAGACTTCAAAACAAAGGCCATAACAAGACCAATCTCAGGCAAAAGACACCCGCAGCTGGCCCAGCCATGGACCTCCTGCCTGGGGGAACCCAAGGCACCCAGGGACGCTCCACCCTGCTGCCAGTTTGTGCTTGGGCACCCCTCCTTAGATCTCACAGGGCCCTGTGCATTCCTGATGGTTTGCTGTCTGTCCCCCCACTGGACTGGGAGCTCCCTGAGGGCCTGGTAGGCTCTGGCTTGGTCACCACTGAGTCCCCAGCACCCAGCCGGGCACAAAGTTATGGTGACCTACCTCATTTCCAATTACTCTGGCTCCCTGCCGGGGAAGCCGGGAGATGACACTGCCCGCATCCTGCCTCCCTCTCAGCCCTGCCCAGGCTCACTCACCTCTCCCATTCCTCCTCGGCCTCCTCGGCAGTGAGCGTACGGTGCCGAGCCAGCGGCGTGAAGTTGTACCAGTTGTGCACTGGGAAAGCCTCGAAGGCCCCATCAGGGCACTGGGTGAAGATATAGTAGGACGTGTTCTCTGTCACACCTCCCTTCTTTATACCTTTGAACCTGCAAAGAGCCATGGTCACAGCCTGGCCAGAGGGACCAGGTCTGGCCCACCCATGCCCCCAGCTCGCCCCTTCTACAGAGCCGCCCAGTTTCTTCGAGCAAAATCAGTCTGGGAGGCCCTGGGCTAGCCCTTGAACTATCTGAGCCTTAATTTCCAAATCTGGAAAGCAGGGTCAATGCTCCCAAGCCTGCAGAGTGGGCTCAGGGCTCCCCACACTGTACCCGGCATGGTCCTTTCTGGAAGGAACATGTTATATTAACCATGAGGAGCTCAGGCCCTGCAGTCAGACCCCTCTGATCTGCCTCCAGGCTCCCCCTTGGGCCTGAACCACTGCCAGCCTCCCCTGGCCTCCGCCCTTGTACTCTTCCCCCGACGAAAGCCCAGGCAATCTTACAGAGCGCCTCTTCCCTGCCTGTCACCTTCAAGGTGGCCCCTTGCTGTATATGAACAGGGCAGGAGCCTGGGCTTTCTGCATCCTGGCCCTTAGAGCTCCTATACAAGCACCAGCTCAGTTCATCTTTAAAAATAAGACCCCATGCCCTGGGCCGTGTGGCTCGGTTGGTTGGAGTGTTGTCCCATAAACCGAAAGTTCTTGGATTTGATTCCCCGTCAGGGCACATGCCTAAGTTGCAGGTTCAGTCCCTGGTCAGGACAAGTACAAGAAGCAACAAAGTTTCTCTCTCACATCAATGTTTCTCTATCTCTAAAATCAATAAGCATGCCCTCAGGTGATGATTAAAAAATAATAACATAGCCCTGACTGATGTGGCTCAGTGGGTTGGGCATCGTCCAGCAAACTGAAAGGTCCCCCAGTTGATTCCTGGTCAGGGCACATGCCTGGTCCCCAGCTGGAGGCATGTGAGGGGCAACCAAGAGGATGTTTCTCTTGCACAGCATCAATGTTTCCCTCCCCCGCGTCTCTCATTTCCCCTCTCTCTAAAAATAAATAAATACATCCTTAAACACAATAATAATAATAAATAAAATACAAACAAATCCTGTGAGGAGGACAGGCTGTCATGCATGCTGTGCATATGGGGCACACAAGTTCAGAGTGAGCACCTCTGCAGAGTGAGGGATTGAGGGTGGATGAGGGGCGGCGCCTGCTGCCATCACTACCTACTTCCTGCCTGATTTGCCATTGACTCGGAGCAGCCAGGGCTGGTCCTCAGGCCGGAACTCCTTGAGGACAATGCCGTACTTCTTCCTCCGAGCCTCTTCCCGAAGCTTTCGGTTGAACTCGCTGCCTGCACCTGACTCGGGCATCTCCTCCTCTTGGTAAATCTTCTTGTTGCTCAGGTCTCGCTCTAGCCGGGCCTGAGGGGAGCGGGTGGGGGAAGCAGGAAGCAAAACTTCTCATTAGGGAGCGTGCCTTTTGCTCAGGCTGTGCCCCTACCCGCAAGACCACCCTTTACTCTCCCCAAGCTGAGTTGTAGACACTCCAAGCCAACTTCCTGCTTGGCAAAAGGAAAGGTAGGAAGTTGGCCCTCAGTGAATGACGGGATATGGGTAAGCTTTGTACTATGTCTATTTGTGCAGTTTTTTCAAAGTTTGAAATTGTTTCCAAATGAAAAGTTAAAAAAAGAAACAGTAAAAAACAAACAAATAAACAGTGAGATCATAGTGGTGGTAAAATGAAAACAACAATGAAAACAGCCTGCTTGGACGTGGCAGCCTTCTCTCTCTCTGCATGCGACTCTGGGCTGCCCTGTAAATTCAGATCCCATTAAAACCTGAGGTTTTCCAAATTTCAATCGCAGAACAATTTAGCAGTAGATATTATTTTAAAATGTACATCGGTAATTCTGCCCAGGCCCTGACTCTACAATATCTAATCCATCAATAAATCCTGTCAGCTTTACTTCCCAAACACACTATAATCCAATCATTTCTTATCACTTGTCTGCTCCAAGCCCCGCCATCGCTCACTGGGAGCAGAGCTGTGGCCTCCGCCCTCTCTGCGTCACCTGCCCCTGGCTCCCCACAGCAGTGAGATCACTTTACAACAACCCTGTTTAAAACCCTGAATAGCTTCTGCTATGGGCTGAATGTCTGTGTCTCCAACCCAGAATGCTGAAGTTGGAACCTAACGCCCCAGAGGCACGGTTTCTGGGGCTGGGGCCTTTGGGAGGTGATTAGGTCAGGAGGGTGGAGCCCTTACGGAAAAGGACCCCGGAAAAGTTCCTTTGCCTCTAGGACACCTCAAGAAGACTGTTGCCTGTGAGCCAGAAAGCGTGTCTCACCAGATACCGAATTTTCTGGTGCCTTGATCTTGGACTTCCAGCCTCCTGAACTGTGGGATGTAGTGTCTGTGATTTGTAAGGTGGTGTTACAGCAGCCCCGCTGGACTGGGTCAGCTTCCAAAGCCCTGTCCAAGGCCTCTGACAAAGGGGACTCTGAGACTACCTGTGGGACGCAGCCTCCTCCCTTACCCAGATAAATCTAGGCCCAAAATGCCCCTCAGTGGGCACAATTTCTAAATATTCTCCTTTCAACATATTCTCCTGCAGGGCCTGACAAATTCTACTCGGAGCCCAGCAGCTCAACCTGGACCTCGGTCATCACTTATCTCCACTGGGCAACTCCGAGGAATCTGAGTCGTAGTTACTACCACAGCCACAAGGTCCACAGTCAAGTTCCCGCCCCCTCGGAAATGGGACTGACCTGATTCCAAGTGGCGAAGTTGACTTTATCAGCTGCATTGAAGGCCATGATGTTGTACTTTTTGGTTGTGTTTCTGGCATGGTCAAGAAGAGGCAGTGCTCAGTCAGTCATTCCGCGAACCCTCCTGCGTCCAGCCCTTTGTAGCAGGCCACGCTGGGCTGGGGACCCTTACAACGCCCCAAAGGTCCCGGTCTGTCCGCAGAGCCAGATCCACGCTCTCAACCCCATGTAGAAAAACGGACACGGATTTAGGGGAATCCAAGGTGCGAGGATAACCGGGAACTCAGCCCTAGGCCGCAGGGAGGACAAGCAGGGAGTGCTCCCCGGGGGAGGAGAATAATGGAACTGGACTTGGGGATCCGCAAGAAGCCGCCGGCCGGGTGACAGCTGGGGAACAGGCATTGCTGGCAGGGGGCATGCTGGGCCACGGGCCGCCTCGCGCTGCGCCTTAAGGTGCTCATCCGCTCCGTCCAAAGGACAGCGGCGCCCCACAGAGGCCTCGGCTCAGCTCGCTGCCAATCTGGAGGGCGAATCACTGCCCGCGCTGGGCTTCTCGAGAAGCCCTTAAGGGGTTCAATCCCTTTTGCAGGGAGGGGGCGAGGGGAGGGCTTAGAGACTTACTTGGGAACTCGAACGACATACTCAGTGACGTTCTGGCTGCCGGGGCCCTGCGGGCAGAGAAAGCGGGGTGGTGAGTGAGGGACTGCAGAGGACGTCGGGGCCCCCGAACCCCGCCTCATACTTACGAAGGCCGCCATGGGCAAGGGTCGGTAGTTCGCGTCTGGTCCGATCCGGGTTCTTTTTAGCCTTTCCTGGGGTCCGCGACCCTCAGGCCGAGGAAAGCTGCCCTCGCGGTGAAGGGTCTTCGGCCCCGGCCCAGGGCTCGCAAGTCCCAAATGCCACGGATCCTGACGAAAGCTGCTCGGAAGCGCCGCTGGGTCAGCCGGCCCCCTCGGTGGCCGCTCCTAAGGCGTCTGCGCCTGCGCCTAGCCTGAAAGCGAAGCTCTCCTGCGGCCCGCGTCACGGTGGAAGCCTCCGTCTCCGCCCCGGGCCCCTCACTGAGCTGTCGCCTAGCCTCTCCGTGCCTTTCGGAGGAGTGAGCCAGTCCGCGCTGCAGCTAAATGGCTTCCGGCGCCCGCGCGCCCGACGACTGCTTTATGCAGCCTGCTCATCTAAACTGATGTGCGGAGACGCCCACCGTGACGGCAGCCCGCGAAGGCCGCGGGGCATCCTGGGAGGGGCGGGGAGAAACTATACTCCTCGCTTGGAGCCGTGGGCATGCGCCGCCCTACTCCGGAAGTGAGTTCCAGGAGGCCGAGTCACCATAGCAACCGAGGCCTCACCTGCGCGGAGCCCCTGCGGCTAGACCAGAATCTCTTTGGAGTTCAGTTCTTCTCCCTGCCCCGGGGATGTGTGGGCGGAGGGTGGTTTCCTATCATCTCGCTAAAGGATTGAGCCTGGGCCCTTGTGATGTTGAGCCGAGCCGGGAGGGGTCGAGACCTGAGCGGAGATGGGGCGCGACCACCCCACAGGCCGCGGGCTGGATACGCCTGTGCAAGTCCAAGCTACTGCAAATGGGCAGGCCCCTGAAGCCCCAGGAGAAGGGTAACATCGCAGGGGTGGCAGGCTTACTGGGGGGAAGGGAAGGAGGCTGTGAAGGGCAGGAGGGAGATACAGGTCCACCACCTCACTGGACCAGGTGTGCACACGCTCCTTGCCCACAATATAATAGTGAGCATGCTCCCAGATCAGCCATTCATTTATTCACTTGAGCGCCTGCTGTTGCTGGTACAGGGTGCTCCACGATGACTGTGTCAAACCAGCCCCCTGTTCTCTTGGAGATTACAATGTAGTTGAGGAAACAGTCTCAGAAAATGGTGCCTACAGCTCAGCAGATGTCACAGGAAAAGCACAGCTGGCTCTGAGGGCTCGGGGAAGAGGGGAGGTTTAAACTGGGCCCTGCGGGGTGCATAGGAGTTGGCTAAGCAAAGGCAGAGGAAAGCGAGACACCAAAATTACACCATAAACTACAGCACCCCATAGGTGTGTTCGGTAGTTGCAGATAGTAATTTACTCCTCACTCATTACTGTATGTCAGGAACTGTAAACTACTAGAAATGCAAGGACAAGTGAGACAGTAATAGTTTTTGCCCTCATGGAGTACAGTGGCTGGGAGGCAAAAAACAAACAAACAAAACAGTAAACAGTTGAACTCGTCACTGATCACAGCTTATTGTAGGGGAATCAGGTTCCCACACAGGGAATGATGATGGGTGAGCTGCGACCTGATGGCACTGAGACAGAGATTGCCCAGGTGGAGGGAACAGCAGTGGGGGGAATGAGCTTGGCAAGTTGAAGGGACAGAAAGGAGACCAGGAGGCTGCCGTGGCTGGACCTGAGTGAAGGAAGGGGAGGGTGGTACGGACTAGCCTGGGGGATGGGCAAGTCTGTGCTCCTATCTGAGCTTCAGTTTCACAACTGTAAAATGGGATGATAGTTATTGTGGTGCTTCAAGGAGATGCTGCATACAAGGGACCTAGTCTGCTCAGGTTCACATCTTCTTGCACAGAACCCACAGTATGCCATACCTGGTATGCCACTGGGCTTTGATATGCACCCTCAGATTCCATCCTAGGGCAAAAGTGGGTATGCCAGCAGGTCTGTGTCTGGTGTCCCCAAGGACATGCACTGAGTTGTGGACACAATCACATCGGTGCCATTGACCTGCAGGCACCAGCCCCTCTCCCTCCTTCTTCTCTGAGCACCCAAGACATCCTCAAGTGCCCCCAGATCATCTTTGTGATGGGCAGCCCAGGGCGTGGGGAAGGGATGTGTGCCAGAACATGGAGACTAAGTATGGGTTCTTCCACATGGGGCTGGGCCAGCTGCTGCTGCTGGATACCCAACACAGCACCGAGTGGGGCCAGAAGATCTGTAATGGCATGCTGCAGGGTGTGCCCATGATGAGAGTTCATAGGTGCAGAGGCAAAGGGAAGAAAGGGTTACATTGGGACAAACTTCCCGGATAGGTCCCGTGGAAGCTGAGGAGCCTAGAGGCTGTGGCTCCCCACCTGGCCACTGTTTTGTTGCCCTGTGCCCCGGTGTCCTCATCTGTGAAACGGGAGGACAGCTGGACCCACAGCAAGAGTCTATGGTGAAGATCAGATGACATTCTTAAGTGCTTGGCAGAGTACCTGGCTCTTAAGGGCTCAGGAAAATTAGCTAGTATGTCTTATTTCCTTTGTGACTCTGGGCACATGCATTATTGTCCCCTTCTCTGTACCTGTTTCCTCCCCTGTAACATGAAGGCCACCCCAGTATCTACCTGTAAGGTGGTAGTGATGAGTAAATGAGACATTCACCCAGCAGACAGTTGCTGAGCCCACTCCTCAGAAGTGCTTCTGGAGGCCTCCAGGCACCAGAGCAGACTGAAAATCTTAGGGATTGGGTGGGGCAGCTGTTCCCTGAATTCATCTGAGGTCCAGACTGAGGAAGAGAACTTGCCAAGGTGACCGTGTAGGTGAGGGCCCCTGGGCACTGATCTACCCACTCCTTTTCTTCCCAGGGTATCATCCTAGCTATGATCAATGACAACATGCTGCCCTGCCCAGAGACCCGGGGCTCCCTCATCAATGGCTTCCCCCCAGGGAGCTGAAGCAAGCCAAGGAGTTTGAGCTCATTGTGAGTAAACCCAAATGTGTGCGAGAGTGTAAGGCATGATGCCATTCTTCCCTCCACCTTGGATGGAGATCTGAAGGGGTGAGACTCAGAGGAAAGAAAATGACCAGAGGGAAGTAGAGTTTTGTATTGTCAAGGGACGGTCAGGTTGTTGGAAACATCTAGAACCTGAGTGAATAGCTAAAGAGCTCTATGAGGGCAGGGACAATGTCATTTTAATATCTCCCTGCACAGTTCCTGCCCGCCAAGTAGCAGGGAGTTTAGGAGCATCTCTGGACTGTAAAGATGGAATACAATTCTTCATCTATTTATTCTACCATTTCTATTCGCCCACCTCCATTCATTCATCTATTTATTCCCCAAATAGTCCTTGAGAACAGGCCCTGCCCTGGGGATTCCATGAGACAGACTCTGTCCCTGCTCTCAGGGTGCCAGTAGCCAGAGCAATAAGTGATGAAACAAAAAATTCCTGGTTGCAGGCAAGTGCAGTGAGCAGGAACTTAAGACAGTGACGTCCTAGAGGGATGCTCTTTCAGTTTGGGTGGTCCAGGTGGCCCCCAAGAAGCAGGGACATTGGAGAGCTGAGTGATGATGGAGGAGCTAGCCAGTGCTGGACAAGTTGGAGTGAATTTCTTCAGGTTATTTTTACACTTTATGAAAAGGCCCACCTGGGCACCTGAACATTGATGACTGGCGCATTTGGAAACGGTAGAGCAGGAAAAGAGAAACTGAGGCAGGCTGTAGGTCTCCAGGCTTTTGCTGGTTTCCAGTTGAAATGTCTTCAAAGAAGTCCAGGCTGAAGTCAAATAAGGGTCGTTGGGCCTGGACAGCTGTCCCCAGGGCAAGTGGGGCCCTGCCTTTTGTTCGCACCTCCATTGGAGTAATTCTGGACTTCTCTGCCCTCCTCAGCCCTGGGCCAGAGGCTGCCCCAAAGTAGGATTCCAGCCACAAATGCCAGATGAATAGACTCTGCAAGTGGCCGCAAAGTCTTAGAACATAGTCTACAAACTCTCAGTCTTTGGGCCTCATTTGATCCAACGATGTGTTTGGTTTGGACTCTAGAGCTTTTAGCCATTTTAAAATTTTAAATTAGTGGCCCGCTTTCAAAAATCGGATGCCACATCAAAACTCCCAGCTTCCCTTGAAAAACTGCCTGACTTGGCAACTCGGGGCCCGCATGTCCCAATGGTAACAGCAATGTGAACTGGTCCTGAGCTTTTTTGACTGAGACCAGCACAAGAACTTTTCTCGCACTGTTAGCATCCTGTTTTTTTCATGGAGATCAGCATTTTTTGCCCAGGGTCACA
This sequence comes from Mormoops blainvillei, assembly GCA_004026545.1. NCBI lineage: Eukaryota > Metazoa > Chordata > Mammalia > Chiroptera > Mormoopidae > Mormoops > Mormoops blainvillei. The sequence goes on from PVJD01009621.1 coordinate 31,523, forward strand.
CAATGTAGGTAATGGAGGCAGGACTGGACTCAGAGTCTGGCCTGGCCCTTGGTGGGCATTGTATGTCAAACAAATACATAGGAAGCACCCCAGGATGCACTCTGCGCAGAGGCAGCAGGGAGGACCAGAAGAGACATCTGTAGCTCTGTAAGCAGGCTGGACTAAAACGCCCAGGGTTAGGGGGCCCATTGAGCTGGGTGGATACTTCCCCTAGAGTTATCACCTGTACTGGAGGACAAAAGATGATTTTAGGGGGCTCATGGAATAACACTAAAAAATAATCATGTATTTAAAAAAAACTTTTGCCCTGGACAGGTACCTCCGTTGGTTAGAGTGATGTGCTGATATACCAAGGTTGTGGGTTTGGTCCCCGGTCAGGCCGCATACAAGAGGCAACAAGTGAATACGTAAATAGATAAGTGGAACAACAAATTGATGTTTCTCTTTCTCCCTCCTTTTCTCTCTCTCTAAAATCAACAAATAAGCATTTTTTAAAAAAGAGAGAGAGAATGGCTCCCTAGTTTCTGGGCCAACTTAAAATAAAATAAAATAAAATTTTATTAATTATAGCCTCACAGGACATTGCCAAGATGTTAGAAAGTTTCTGTTGTACATTACCCCCAAGGGCAATATCTTACTTGACCTTCATTTAGTATCGAAACCAGGCTATTAGCATTGTTATGTATTTATTTTACCATTACATCCAAGGCAAGTGACCTTCACTTTCCATTTACCTAAGTGATATCATTGCCTAAAAAAAAAAAGTAGAAAAAGGAAGTTGATGGAATTCAAAGTCTAAAATAACAGTGGTAGCAGTGAACCGCCAATGAACATTTCCTGAAAAGCCCCAGGGAAGCTTGGAAGCACAAGAGATCGTGAAGGCACCGCCACCAGGAGAGAGAAGAACAGTGGCATTTGTGTGCACTATGCTCCCATGAGTGGAAAATGTCCGGCGAGGACACCTTTGGTATTTTTGTGATGCCAGATTTTAAACATGCACAGAACTGGAATAGTCTAAGGACTCCACATACCCAGCTCAAACCATTATGAAGGTTTGGCCATACTTGCTTTATCTTTGCCAAAACGTCTTGTTGCGACTGCAGATTATATGTTTTGAAGCACATCCCAGATCCCATTATGGGCGCGTCCTCACCCAACCGCTGCCGAGATGATCGACATTAATTCCTTGAGACCATTTGAAGCCCAGTCCCTACTTGCATTTCCCTAGAGTCTGAAAAATGTTGCTTTGATTCCTAGCTGGTTAGATTTAGGGGTAAAACCAGGTCCATGCCTTGCTAGGTCTTTCCTAATCCAAGACAGGCTGTTCTCCCTGCTTGCTGCCCTTGACCCACTGAAAATCTGGGGCAGTTACCTGTACACCTCATGTGTGGGATTTGTACCTGTGCTTCCTTCCTTCGAGCACTGTTTACCTTGTCTCCTTCCAGCCCTTGTCTGCCCTGTACACTGAAAGTTAACTACAAGTGTTCTTAGATTTAGGTTCAATAAGTTTTGCACTTTTTTTAATCCATAAATATTTCAGTGTATATTTTCGTTTTCTTTTTTAAAAAGATTTTATTTATTTATTTTCAGAGAAAGGAGCAGGGAGGAAGAAAGACAGGGAGAGAAATATCAGTTGGTTGTCTCTCGCATGCTCCCTACCGGGAAGCTGGCCCGCAACCCATGCACATTCCCTGACTGGGAATTGAACCGGCAACCTTTCAGTTCACAGGCCGGTGCTCAATCCACTGAGCCACACCAGCCAGGGCAGTATATATTTTCTAAAAGATGACTTTTATAAAATTGTAGCACTTCCATTATCACACCTGAATGTCATCAGATGACCAATCAATATTCAAATTTCCATGAACATCTCAAAACCTTTTTCTTTTCACATCTTGTTTTAATCTGGATTTAAGTAAGGTTGACCCACTGCAATTGGTTGCTTTCTCTGACATTCCTTTTCATCTATAGGTGCTCTTTCCACCTCTATTGCTTTTGCTTCCTTGCAATTTTATTTATTGAAGAAGCCGAGTCTCTGGTTCTCCTTATTTTTCATAGTGTGGATTTTACTGATTACAAAATTGTTTTTTTCTACCATGTTCTTCTCTATATTTTCTGTAAGCTGGTAGTGTGTCTAGCATCCAGTTCAGGACTCAGATTGTTTTTTTCAAGCATACATCATAGGTGTTGATGTGAACTCCTAGCAGGTGGCACACATGCTTAGTTGTCTCTTCGCCATAGCTGGTTTGTTGTTTAAATGTGTTCAAATGCGTTAAGAGGAGTCAGGTCCCTGAATGTTCACTGGGACCCAGGAGGACTTGAGAAAGTGGGAAAAACAGAATGTTGTATTTGCAGGGTTTTCTTTTTTTTCTTTTCTTTTCTTTTCTCTTTTCTTTTCTCCTTTCCTTTTCCTTTTCCCTTTTCTTTTCCCCTTCCTCCCTCGCTCCCTTCCTGCCTTCTCTTTCTTCCTTTCTTCTTTTTCTTTCTCTTCCTCCCTCCCTCCCTTTAGAACAATGAACACCTTAGTTACGTGAGCTAAAATAGGAAGGAGGAGGGTTTGCTTGCCTTTCCAGGCTTTGGTTTCCCTCAGCTAGAACTCCAGCTCCTTGCCCTCTAGCACAAGGCCATCTGCGCGGCCATTCGCCTGGTCTTGGAGCCATGCCTGCCGGGACTGCTCCTCTAGAATATGGCTGATTGTGGCATTCTTTTTCCTTTCCTCATTTTTCTTCTGAATTTCCTTTGATCATTTTTTGTTTAAAAGCTCTTCCTCCTCAGGAGCCAGCTTGGCCCTCTTCTTGCTGCCTTGGTAAGCAAGAAGATGTAAGTCTTGGTGGGACTTACATCAGTATCAGTACAGTATGCTGGCAGTGAGCATGATGCCGTTATTTACCAGGTTTGGTGCAGGCCATTTTGTCGTTGGATGCATTGTAGACAACCGAATAATCCTTGTTTTGCATGTGCAGCACTTGGAGCCCCAGAAGCAGTTGCCCATATTCAGCCTTTGGGCATAGCACTTCTTGTTGATTCCCTGCACGCAGACTGTGTGTATGTGCTGGGGGCCGATCTTAGTGCTGGCAGCTGGGCGTCCCAGCTCCTGCTTTTTCCTTCCTGTGGTGGGGCTTTATCTTGCCCCTGGCCTTGCGGTGCTTGTGCCAGTTATCTTGAGAGATGCCCATGACTCAGTGCTGGAAAGGGCCAGAGCTCTTCTTCTGCCCAATTCTGATGCTGCAGGGCTGTGATACTCCCTGCTCCTCAATGGCCTGCTTCCTCCTCTGCTTGCTGGTGCATGAATCAGTATGAATTTGGTGTAGAGTGCTGTGATTATTTTCAGGAGGCTCCTTCATGCCTGTTTGCCACATTCTTAGTAAGGGGCCTATTTTAACTTGAAATGTGCACCCCCCAGCCCCTGCAAACCGTATGTTGAGGTCCTAGATCCCATGACCTCAGAATGTGACTGTATTTAGAGACAGCGTTTTTAAGGAGATGATTAAGTGAGAAGAAGTCATTAGGTGGTCGCTAATCCAATCTGACTGGTGCCCTTAAAAGAAGAAATTGGGACAGACATGCATGGGAAGAAGACCACTGAGGACACAGGGAGAAGACGGCCATCTACAGGCCAAGGAGAGAGGCTTCAGGGGAAACTGACCCTGCAGACACCTAGACTTTGGACTTCCAGCCTCCAGAACTGTGAGAAAATAGAATTTCTATGTTTGAGTCACCCAATCTGTGATGTTTTGTTGCGGGAGCCCAAAACAATCTACAGGGTCAAATAGAGGCTACTGTAAACTGCACATCAACTTCATATCTCATGGTTTTACAGCTTTCTTTCTGGTTATTTTTTCTATATCGATTAGCTGGAATTCTTCCATAAAGAAGAAATTTCCACCTGCAATGAGGGCTATTTGGTTAGATTGAAATACAGTTCCTACCAGGCAGGTTGCATAAGTGCTTCCTTCCCCTTAAATGGACAATTTTCAGACCAAGGTGTTGGTGCCCTAGTTCCTTCCAATGGTGACAATGAGTTCTGTTATTTCATTTTCCTTTGCTTTGTTCTCTCTCATCATTACAAACTCACGTGTCTTCATGTAGTTAATGTGTGTCAATTCACTGCAGTCTTTTCTTGTTGTTGGTGCTCAAGTTGTCACATCTTTGGCCAAGAGGAGACCTTTCACACTGTCACTTGTGTCCTTTTTGACAAAAGGACAGAAGTTATTTTAAAAATTGCTTTCTGATACAAGATGTCCCACCCTTACCTTTCACATATCCTGCCCAGCCCTGGAATGGGCCATTTCTCCAAGGAGCACTTTTCTGCTGGTGTCTAGTCTAGATGCCAAAGGTATTCATTGCTGCTGGGTTGTCTTTGTTTCCAGGCTTTTCCAGTGGACAGAGCTAGGAAACACACATTTTTGAAAGGAAAAATATATCACAAGTTCACACTGTTATTTCCAGCTCACAGTTAACATCACAGCGTTTTTACCTCTCTTTTCTCTTTCCCTATAGTTCCCTGATACCATGAACATATTTATTTGCATAATCCCAGTAGATGCAAAATAGTTTCTAAATAATATGTCAATATTAACAACTAAGAATAAAACTACCAAGGCCCTGACTGGGTAGCTCAGTTGGTTGAAGTGTCATCCAGATATGTCAAGGTTGCGGGTTCAGTCTGTGGTCAGGACATACACAAGAATCAACCAGTGAATGTATAAATAAGTGGAACAACAAATAGATGTTTCTTTTTCACCTTTTCTCTCTCTGTTTCTGTCTCTCTCCCTTCCTCTCTCTCTCTAAAATCAGTAAATTTAAAAAAGCTAAAAAAAAAAGAATAAAACTACCAAAGGAAGATTTTTTTATTTGTAGCTCTGGTCTTCCTACTATCTAATCATGGTTGTACTATAAAATACCAGGTCTCTTGGAAAAGTTATTTTCTCTATGTAGTTATGACATGGCATTGATACACAGTTGAGTATATTTCTTTCAGTCTGGTTTTTGAAATTTAAGGATTGTTTTTTAGAATTTTAGAATTTGTAAATTATTTAATGACTTCAAAGTCAAAGCCACATAAAAAGGTATATCCAGAGAGAGAGCTTATTACCATTCATTCATTCCTGTCCACCACCCACCGCATATTGTGCCCCCTTTCCCCATCAACAAACGCTTTCACTAGTTTTTGTTTTGTCCTTCTGATGTTTCCTTTTTTCCAAATATAAAGGTGTGTGTGTGTGTGCCCCTCCTTCTCATACAAAAACTAGCACTCTATAAATACTAGCCTTTATTTTTATTTAAAATTTTAAAAATTGATTTGAGATAGATTAATTTGTTATTCCACTTATTTATTTATGTATTCATTGGTTGCTTCTTGTATGTGATCTGACCAGGGATCAAACCCTCAACCTTGGCGTACCGGGATGACAATCTAACCAACAGAGCTACCTTGCCAAGGCCAGTCTTTGTTTTTTTTAACCTTTACAGTATACTCCGAAAATCTTGTATCAGCATCAAGAGGTCTTCCATGTTCCTCTTCACAACTAGTGTGTTCCACTGTGTGGCAATGTCATTGTTCATTCAGCTGACCTCCCATGGGCACTAAGTTTTTGGACGCCTTAATGGTAGATAAGCTGTTTGCAGTCTTTTGCCACGACAAATAATGCCACACCTTTGGGTGTCACTTGGTATTTTTACTAGTACCTTTAGGATAGGCTCTTAAGAGTGGGATTGGTGGTTTAAAAAGAAATACACAGGTCATTTTGCTACTTATCACCTCACTCTTCATTCTGCATTGCCACCAGCAATAGATAATAATGCCCATTTCCTCACAGCCAGCAGCAAGAATGCTGCCAAAATTTTGGATGTTTGTCAACCTGCTTAGGTGTGAAATAGTATTTTGATGTAGTTTTAAATGTGCATTACTCACTCTTACTGAGTGAGGTTGAGCATCTTTTCCAAAGTTTAAGGTTCATTTTTTTCTGTGCACGCTTATACATCTTTAACTTTTTTTCCCTAACAGAATGTTGGTCGTCTTGATTTCCACGGACTCTTTATATATTAGGGTTATTAACTCTTTGTGATATGTTTGCAAATACGTCCTCTGCTAGTTTGTCAAGTATCTTTTGAATTGGCTTTATTCCTTTGCCATGCAATAGTCATTTTAAACTTTTTTTGGGGGGATGTCAAATTTATCAGTATTTTGTTATTTCTTTTGGATTTTGAGACATGGTTTTTGTCGTTCCCCCCCACCCCCAATCTGAGATTTATAAGGGAATTCTTTTTTTAAGACTTTTATTTATTTTTTAGAGAGGGGAAGGGAGGGAGAAAGAGGGAGAAACATTAATGTGTGGTTGCCTCTCATGCGTCCCCTTACTGGGGACCTGGCCCACAACCCAGGCATGTGCCCTGATTGGGAATCGAACTGGTGCCCCTTTGCTTCACAGTCTGGTGCTCAATCCACTGAGCCACACCAGCCAGCGTTATAAGGGAATTCTTTTATGGTTTATTTAGTACTTGTGTGATCTTATTTCTTACATTTATCTCTGATCCATTTGGAACTTATCCTAGTTTTTGGAATGAGGTGAAGATTCAATCTGATCTTTTTCCAAATTGTGATCCAGCTGTCCCATCATTTGTCCTTCCTCCACTGATTTGAGATGCCAGTCTAGCATATACCAACTTTCCGTATCACTCGGGTCTATTTCTGAACTTTTAATTCTGTCCCAGGGAGGAGTTTGTTTGTCCCTTGTGCACTGCTGTTTTAATGATGGCAGCTTTATGAGCTTTAATATCAGCTAGGGCTGAATGCTCTTCCGCCTCCCTAGGTTCTTCTGGTCACTCCTGCTAGTTTTTGGATATGAATATTAGAAGCAACTCAGCTCAACTAAAAAATACCCCATTGGGATGATTACATTTATAAACTAATTTAAGAACTCTCAGCTTCTTTTATAATAGTCTTCCTGTCCAGGAACATTTATATTTTCCTTTTGTTCAAGGTCTTCTGTGTCACTTAGGAATGTTTTATTCAAGTTTCCATTGATTATCATTAAGACTTTTCATAATTTTGGAAAAGCTTGGCCTATTTTATTTTTGTTCCTGTTGTAAATGGGGCCCTCTTTCCTAACTGGTGATTTTTGTATAGATGTTCTTTGTTGACTTCTGTATGTCAATGCTACATCCTCTTACTTTAACAAATTCTTTTAAGTCTGTACTAGTTTATCTGTTGATTTTGAGTTTTCTAGAAATATAATCACATCATCTGCAAACAAACATGGTTTTACCTGCTAACTTCAAATTTAGATTTGTCAAATTGCTTTTTTTTATATCTTGCTTTAGCTAATCCTCTCGTACCTTACCAAGTCACAGTGGCAAGAGTGGGCAATTTTGCCTTGTTCCCAACGTTAGTGGGAAAGCAAGTTTCTATTAAGGTGCTGGCTGAGGGTATGTTTATCACTTCCTACCATTTATTTCGAATGATAAGAGAAAGTTTTAAAAAAGATTTTATTAAAAGATTTTACTTATTTTTAGACAGAGGGGAAGGGAGAAAGGGAGAGAAATATCAATGTGTGGCTGCCTCTTGTGTGCCCCCTACTGGGGACCTGGCCCACAACCCAGGCATGTACCTTGACTGGGAATTGAACCGGAGACCCTCTGGTTTGCAGGCCAGCACTCAATCCGCTGAGCTGCACCAGCGAGGGCTGATAAAAATTTAGAAAGTTACAGAGGTATTAGAAGTGAGCCAGCTGGGCTGTGTAGGCTCATGAAAAAAGGCCCAGGAGCAAAACGGTCCTTGAAGCTAGAAGAGAGAAAGGCAAAGGCAGTGTGCCTGGCTGGAAGGAGAGAAGGAAAAGGCAAGTGCAGTGCTCAGGAGAGTGAGAGCGCTCCCTACTATGTTTTTTGTTTTTTTTAAATCCAGAATGCATGCTTAATTTTGTCAACCGCCCTTTCTGCATTTAGGAAGATGATTTTTTTCTTAAGATGTTATTACAATACATTGTATTAAACCGCCCTTGTTTTCCTGGAATGAATCCCACTTGGTTTTATTTTTTAATATGTTTCTGGATTCTATTTTACAAGCAAATTATGGAGAACTAGGAGGAGGTGGAGCTTCCTTGCAGTGGGTGGCCCCTGTGATTCAGGAAGTTCTCCCTGAAGTGAGGCCATCAGGGAGGGTAGACCAGTGATGCAGGCAGTAGTGAGCTGGGGACTCTCGTACCTTCCCCAGTGAGTCGTGTGGGCAAGAAGGCTGCAAGTGAAGATTGCTCAAGTTGTATCTTAAAAGGAATATTTCAATCTAAATTCCCATCAACAAGGACTAGTTAATTATTGAATATCCATAAAGAATACTACATAGTGGTTAAAAAGAATTAGGAATCTCTTTAAGAGTCAATATGGAATCACCTCTAGTTATAAGGAGTGAATAAAAGTCAAGGGCAAATCAATCTTCACCTTTTATATCAAAACGAAAAAAAAGAGGGAAAAGAATACCAGAACTGGATTTGCTTGCATATTTTATGCCCAAAATAGCTACAGAAGGCGATACAAGAAACAGAATATTTGGTCACCTCCAGGAAGGATAAAACTGGGTGGCTGGGGACAGTGAAGAATGCTTCGCCTTTTCCTGTTTGTGTTGTTTGGCTGATAAGTTCTACCAATGTTCTGCTTATCCAAAAAAATAAACAAATACATAAGACAAAAACTTGAAACTATTAAAATAAAAAGGACCCAGGGGACCTGATTATTCCTTACTGACCTGCAGAGGGGCCACCAAAGCCAGCCTCTTCCCCATCTAGCCCCTTTTCTGGGTGCCTAGGTGGGCCAGGCCCTCAACATCATCATGCTGTTTGCTCCATGGAGACAATGGTCCAGAGAGCACTGTGCCAGGGCCAGATGGAACACCAGGCGGCTGACAGTGTTGGCCATCCACCTGCAGATGCACTGCACCCTGTGTGAGCCCTTCTTGACCTTCCTGACCTCCTAAAAGGAGGTACTATAGGCTTGCCGCTCACCTCCCTGGCCTCCAGAGGGCAGATCCAGCTTCAACAGCACAGGAGCCACGCTGTGACCTAGAGTCTCTCCAGGTCTCAGTCCATCTGTGTACATTTGGGGAATTCCATTTCCTCCGTTAAGCAGTACAGGTGCAGGCTACGGCCTCCCAGCTATGAAGTTTAAGGTCTAAACAGAATAACTGGCTCCAAAACTGCAAAATTAAATACATTTTAGAATGTATCTACAAAAGATGAGATTATGACAACTGGTCAACCACAGCTCAATTCAAAACCATACAGATTCATTCTCAAGGTGAAGGAATCACTGAATTCTCAAAGCAACCCACACAATTCCCATACTTTTCATTGTTATGAAGGTGGTGAACTTTGGTGATGTTCCCATCACTGTGGGTAGGAATATGACATTAGGCTAAAGAGAGGGACAGCAATGCCTGAGGAACTGTGACCAAGGATGGATGGGAGGCCTGGTGGGTGGGTGATTCCCCACACCTCCTTCACTATGGCCCGTTCGGAGGGACAGTATCTCTGCGCAGCTTGTATGGCTGAGTGGCCAACCATAACGTGAAGTCTCATCTGATCCCAGCTTTCCCGACCCAGTTCCCTTTTCCCTCTCTAGTACACAGCCATGGGACTGTACCTCCTGATTCTTTCCACTGGCGATTAACAGAGGCCTGCAAACTTGCTTCCCCCTTGTCTTTGGGGTGAAGGGCAACCGTAAATCCAAATGGAACACTCCGACTATACAGTATGCCTCAAGAGGACTGCCCGTATGCTGGACAGTTTAAGTGACTCCTTAGTTCACTGTCCCATCTCCTGTCCTTACACTTGGGAGGCCATGGCCTGCCACCAAGCACTTAACTGGTGTCATTTCCTTGGATAGGATAGGTTTCCAACTCAGGGCCCTCTGACGAGAGTGTGTATAAGGCCAGGATGACTCCCGTGAGGCAGGGCCATGGGTTTGCTCTGGCGGTAGGACGCATCCATGGGAACGCCTATCCCTGGGGATCATCCTGGGTGCTTTGCTCCCCAAGTTCCCAGAAGGAAGAACAGGGGGGCGGGGGGTACTGCACCTTAGGGGTGTGGCTTGCTTCTCCCTCCCAAAACAAATTCAGAGGGCTTTTGAGGGGTGGGGGGTGGGGACCTGTACTGTAGTCTCATAGGTTAAGCCTCTTCCTCTACAAATACAATTGCATCCAGCACACAGTTTTAGACAAAAAAGCTCTTTATTTAACCAAAAAAAAAAAAAAAAAGGGAGGGGAAGGGAAAGAAAAGTCATAGGAAAGTACAACGTGCCTGCAGAAAACTATTTTCTCTTATAATTTTGTTTTCTTAAAAAAAAGAAAAAAACACAACACAAAGCTTATAATTTCCAATCACCATTATCAGGCTCTTACAACATCTATAAAGAACATACATCTGCTTCAAAACTCTACAGGGGCAGGTGGGGGACAGAGAAAGAGAGAGACGGCACCCAGCAGACATGGGGAGGTTTTGTTATCATTTATTTGTGAAGTTAAAAACGAGCGATAAAAAGTAAAAACTGCCATACAATTTTTTTTTTGTTCTCAATTTGTTTGCAGTTTCAATGTCCTCTTGAACAGATGAAACATGACAGACCAGTCCTGGGAGAGAGGACGCGGGAGGGAGGGGCCGCGGGAAGCCGAGCTAGGGCGGAGGGAGGAGCAAGAGGAGCAGAGAGGCAGAGGGGCTCAACTGAGGTGGGGCGGGGTGAGGAGGGGTGAGGAGGAGGAGGTTTCCTGCAATATCAACACCTGGTCCAAGGAATGTTCCAACTCTAACTAAAAAAAAGAAATAGCAAGGTTGACTTTTTTCCTTTTTAAAAGTTTATTTTAAAAACATGAAGAGGGCCAAGAGTGGTAGGGAGAAAATGAATTACTTTCCCTTGAAAGAAGCAGTTTCAGGAAGGATGGGTATAGAGATTTATGTATATATATAATTTTATAGGTTTTGTTTCACTTTGTGTTTTTTATTTAAAAAAAAAATTTTTTTTTTTTTTTTTGGCAGAGATTTAGTTCTCGCTATCTTCTATGGCTGGCTCAACATGAAGGATCCCAAATTTTAAAGAAAAAAAGCATGTGAGACACAAAGAGCGAGAGAGTGAGAGCCAGCACTGATCTCCAAGCCACTCAGAGAGGGCTCCCCCATACCCCCATGGCAGCCATCGCTCTCTCGCCTAAGAAATGGGAAAGAAAAGAAAAGAAAAAAAAAAAAAGGAAAGGAAAGAAACAAAACAAAAAAAGCAAAAACCAGGAAAAAAAAAGCCCCCAAACAAAACAAATAATAAAAGAATTTTCACAGATGAAGAAGTTCACATTCATTCGATTCATTGAGCCTGCGGAGAGGGAAGAGATAGGAATTGGTCACTACGGGGAGGGGGAGGCATGGGCAGGAGACTAGGGGATGGTAAGGAGGGGGCCAGGAAGCCCCTCTCCCGAACCGGTGGCTAGCAGGATATGTCTGTAACTGTCTAGTGAAGTGCTCCGGGGACTCAGCTTAAGTCAGACTGGCTCCTTGATGGAGAAAGAGGAGAAAAGAGTGACACAAAGGCAAGGAGAGAAGCAGGGGGCACAGGAGAGAGAAGCAAAGTCAGGGTCTGCAAGGGAGAAAGCGGTGGCTCCCGGCGCATCACAACATGAACAATCTCAGAGATCACGAGATCACGGTGTCCCCACAACACCCCTGTGAGGTAGGTTGGAAGGTGGCAGCGATCATCATCCCACTTCACAGACAAGACCGGGACACAGACACAGGCGTGAGAGCAGAGGCCAAACCCAGGTGGAGCAGAGGGGCTCCAGGGTTGGTCCCCTTGGCAGGCTCCCCACATCCCTGCTGGAGCCAGGGCCACCCCACGCTGGGGCTGCCTGCAAACACAGTCACTTGGACACAGTCAGGGAGAAGATCGTGGGTTTAAAAACAAAAAGAACAAAAGCCAAAAAAAGTAATGCAAAGAGGGGAAAAAGTATCCATTTTCTTCCCAAGTGGCCAGATTTTTGAGTTAGCAGCCAGGCTGGTGACCAACGTTTCAGTGGCTGGCCTGCCCCCCACCCCCAGGACTACCCACCAGTTCAACAGTTCCACCTTTTATCTGTCTCGCACTCTCCCCCAGCATCACGACAGCATTACACAGGAACAAGCGAGCCGGCGGAGGGAGGCCTCTTCTTTAACCTCTGGACCCAGCGCACACTTCCCCTGGCTCATGGGGACTCCCGGAGACCTCCGGCCACACGGCCCCCGCTGCAGGCATCAAGGACACACCCCGCAGGGGAAGGGATTTCCGGCGCTACCCACTAAGGCAGGATGAACGGTGGCTGGGGGTTGGAAGGAAAAAGGAGGAGGAGGAGGGTGGCAATTCCCACTTGCCTGCTGCTGTCCCTGCTGTGTGGGTGGAGGCTGGGGGCCGCCAGGACCTGGGGTCTGTCCGTAGTAAGCGGCTTGCTGTCGGTAGTATTCAGCCCAGGCGGCGCTGTAATCTGGCTGGGAGCCTGGGGGTGCTCCTGGACCCCCTCCAGTGGCCACTTGAGCTGTTGGGAGGAGAGGGTGAGTGGGGAGCTGGCAAGAGAGTGGGGCTGTCAAGAGAGTGGGCCTGGCCGTCCCTCACCTCAGGCCCCACTAGCTCAGCCTGGTTTTTTAAAAAAATGTTAAAGTATAGTTGACATACAATACTGTATTAGTTTCAGGTGTACCATAACGATTTTTTATTTACGTTGCTTACAATGTAATCACTATACTAAATCTAACACCCATGTCACCATATAAAGTCATCACAGTAATAACGGCTACATTCCCTACACTGCACTTATATCCCCGTTACTATTGTTTTTTTGTTTTGTTGGGTTTTGAATAACTCACCCTGCTTCTTGTAGTACTCCTCCCAGGCCTTCGTATAGTCCTGTTGTGGGGGAGCTCCAGGCTGCTGGGGCTGCTGACCTGCAGGAGGCAGGTACCAAGGTAAGAGGACAGCAAGGGGACACAGCTGCCCTCCTCTGCCCCTCTGACCGACTTGAGCCCACAGTGGTGCACACACTCACCGATCTTTTTGTAATACTCTTCCCAGGCCTTAGTGTAGTCTGACTGGCCAGCAGGCGGGGGCTGAGGAGGCTCGCCCTGGGCAGGTGGAGCTGCGGGGGCAGGGGCGGGGCCGGGCACAGGGCCTGGGGGCTGCTGGTAGTAGTGTGAGTAGTAGGCGGCCCAGGCTGCGTTGGGGTCTGCGGCGGCTGCGGCAGCTTTATCTGCAAGAAAAGGGGAATGCAGGCTGAGAGCTGACACAGCACACCAGTCTCATGCCCAGACCCTGTGCTGCCCCATCAAGTGGGCAGTCTTACTTACTTGGGTCATGAGGAGCAGGTGGCTGCCACTGGGGGTAGGTATTGCCCCAGCCCTGGGGTGGGTACTGGTGAGGAGGGGGCCCCCCGGCACTGCAGGAGAAAGAGGTGGAACACATGAGCGTGGGCCGCTCCTCTGCAGGGGTAGAGATGGCTAGTAGGAAGGGGACCCAGGGAAAGGTGTGAGAAAACTAACAATGTATAAGATCCAGACAGTGAAACAAAGTCCCCCAAATTCAACACCTATAGCATCTTGTAAAAGTGTCTGTGAAACAGAGCTGGGCTGGACCATGTTTGGGTCCTGAATAATCACTGAAAAAGGAGAAAGGGCCCCTTGGTGGGGAACAGAAATGGAAATAGGGCCTTGTCACTCTTCTTGCCAGTGTATTGAGCCCAGTGTCCCAAATCCTAGGCAGCTGAGGAAATACTCACTGAGGGGGAGCCCCTGGTGGCCCCTGATTGAAGGGCCCGGGATTGAAGGGCCCCATGGGGCCGGCAGGGCCTGGTCCCCCTGGACCTGGTCCAACTGGGCATAGGGGACCCTGGAGGAAGAAGAATGGGACAAGGTTAATGGGTGAGAGACTGGAGCCAGGCCCAGACCCCCAGGGCCCTCCATGAGCCCACCTCAATCTTCTCCTCAATGAGTTGCTTGGCGTGGTCAATTTGCTGGGGTGAGCCCCGGATAATGAACAGTTTGAAGTTGGGGTCCCCATTGGGTGGCAGCTGCCGGGATATCTCTACAAAGGCGCCTGTCTGCTGGTTTATGGCTTTCACATTCTCGCCACCTGAGGAGGACACAGGCAGTAAGGGGAGGGTGGGAGAAGAGAGTGGGTGAGGGATGAAGGGTAGGGAGAGGCCTACTTACCTCGGCCAATGACTAGGCCACACTTGTGAGTGGGGATGGAGAAGGTCATCTCCCCGCCAGGCGGGCCCCAATTGCCTTGGCCCCTTCCTCGGCCACGGCCCCCTGGGGGCATGCCAGGACCCCCTGGAGGGCCTGGGGGACCACTCTGCAAGACAGGGAGGAGATGGAAAATGAATGCAAGAAGCCAGGCCTGTCCCCTCTGCTCCCACCAGCTCTTCTCACCTACCCCATGCTACCTACCCTAAGGCTCTGGAGGAGGTCATTGATAATCCGTGCCGCGTGCTCACACCGGTCTGGGGGCCCCATTATGTGAGCTATCTTCTCAGGACCTGTCCCATCATCTGAGGCCAGCACCCAAAGAGTGGAAACATGGATTTAAAAGAGAAGTACAATTCCAAACCACTGCCTCTTCAGAACAGCACTGTGCCAAGCTAGATGTTTGCAAAGACTCAGACTCAGGGCCACTCACTGCACTCCACATACTCAGGAGTGAGAAATGAGGCAGGCAGGCCCCATGGCCCCAGAGAAGGAAACCAACCAGCTCAGCAAGGAGGTGGCTGAGGCTTCTTCTGCAACTGGAACCCCTAAAACTAACACATGCATTTATAGAACTGAGAACGAATCTCTTGAAAAGCAAGAGATCCCTCCTCCCCACAGACCTGCCCTCAGAGACTCTCACAAGCTTGGCAGGTGCCCAGAGTTAGGGTAGTGGTCTGATCCAGCCCAGGGTGGCCAAGTTATTCAGGCTGCCCTGTCAGGATGGGGCACTGGTGGCGTAGAGGGAAGAGATAAATTCAGCAGGAGAGGAAAACACGGAAAGTCTTCCCATCGCCAACTCTCTCACAGGGCTGAACCACAAGAGACAAGATCTAGGAGTAACGAGGCATGGCAGAGGCTCAGCAGGCTAACCATGTTGCCAAGCTCTCTGTAGTGGACCCTCAGGGTGATCTTAAGAGGACAGGATGAGCCAACACAACCATACGACCTGGCCCTGACCTTGTTTAAACTGGATCCGCACACCGGCATCATTCTGGATCTTCTTGATCATCTCTCCACTCCGGCCAATGACCACACCAACAGAATGCCTGGGCACTGGCACCTAAGGGAGGAAAGAACAGGGTCAGCTTTTGGTTTTGCTGTCTATTGGACATGAAGAGCCCCCCACACCCACAGCCCTCCCATCTTCTCAGGGAGGCCTGCACTCACATCAATGCCTCCACCAATCCGGGATCCATACTCATTCCGGTCCCCAAAGCCACCCTGGTCACGCTCCCGGAGGATGTCCATCACCATCTCACAGGCTTGCTGCAAACACACAGAGCATGGTGCACACGGCAAGCGCTGCTGCCCCACTGCAACCCCAGCCTCCCACAAACCAAGGGGTAACAGGCCTAAGCTAAGGACTGACACACAGGTACTGAGCTCTGTTGCCTGCCGCTCTAAGAGGCAGGCATGGCCAGCACCTCCATTTTCCAGATGAGAAAACGAAGGATCAGAGTTAGGCTACTTGCTCACGTACAAACCACTGGGAAGGGAGAGTTCAACACAAGAACACAAACCCTGGGTCGACTTCAAAGCCAGTGCTCTTAGAAACCTCTCCACTTTCATCCAAATCTCCAGCCAGCCCACCAGCTTTCTCTCACTTCTCTAGAAGCCACAACCACCACCACCACCTGCAGGGTGTGCTCACCTGCACTTTGTAAGGATCCCCAATGATCCGAAGGGGCTTGTCCACGTTCGTATTCTGGGAACCGTCTTGAATTAGTATCATCTTTACTCCAGCGCGTTCCTTTAAAACCAATGTTGACTGTCAGTGCAGAACTTTCTGGGGACTAGCGCACTTGGGGCAGGGTCCATGATCAAGAAGGTAAAAGACTGGCAAAGCAGCTGGGGGTGGTGGGGGTGGGTGTGTGTGTGTGTCTGTATACTAGACACAGAAAGGACACCTTCTTGGGACGAAATGAAATTTTTATCCTCTGCTCCACCCTCTCACCTGTAACTGCTTAATGGTCTCCCCGCCTTTGCCAATGACCAGGCCGGCCTTTCCCGCGGGGATCATAATCTCCTGCACCGTGCCATTCTGGCCCCCGTTGGCGTTATCATGGAACTGTCCTGGGGGGCCCCCGCGACCACGAGAGACGATGTCATCCAACATCATCTTTGCTTTCCTGGGAAGGGGAAAAATGGGGTGCTATCACTTGAAAAAGCACTGACCTGGTGACCCCATACCCCTCCAACTCAAAGCAAAGATGTCTCCAACACAGGTGAGGAGGAAAAATAGTATTACGGTTCCTGGGGTTGGGGTACAGAGACATGGTGTGAGAGTTACTCCCACCTTTCAAAGGGATCAAGAGGACTTCTGCCCACTCCCATCACAATGACAGGCCCAGCCAGCACTTACTGGACGGATTCTGGGGCTCCTGTCAAGGACACACTGCGCTCGGGGAGGCCACCACTGTCTGGAGAGAAGAGGAGATAGGGTCTGTGCCTTCCCAGGCCTGTGGACCCTGGAAAGGCCTTTAGTGGAGATGAGGAAATTTCCAGAACAACCAACAGCCACTTCTGCCACCATTCAGCAGCCTGAGAAATCAATTTACCTCCCCAAACACCTGGGAGACTATGCTATGCAAGGCCAAGATCAGGAAGCTTAAAATCCAATAAGGAAGGCAGAACTTTTAGAGAATAAGAGGAGAACTGTTAAGAAAATAAGAGGTAGAAGAGGAGACAGGTTCTGGAAGGTCAAAACCCTGGGCCGTTCTCACTATCACTAACAATCACGTGTGCACCCTATAGTTAACAAACTCCACTCTGCTAGAGTAAGGCCTCAGAAACCCCCCAAAAGCAGACTCCTACAGAGGAGCAGGAAGAACTGCAATTCTAACCCAGCCCTGTCCTCCAAGCTTTTCTTTCTAATGTACCTTCCTGCTTCCCATATTCCTATCTGGTTTCTACTAGGTATTTAGTTCAGGTGGTAACCTAACATAATGGTTCAAAACAGACCTGGAATGAGGGTCCCCGTTTTCAATTTTAGACCTTCCCTCTCAGCCCTCCCCCGACCTATAAAATGAAAGAAAAGTCACAACTACACCATAAGGTGCTGTATAGTGAAGATACTGCACTGAACCTGGTACACAGAAGGCACTCAATAAACAAACAATAAAGTAAACAAACGTCGACCCTTTTCATATTTCACGTGTATCCGTCAAGTTAAAAGTGAAATCACTAAAGTGCAAAGAGCCCAGCCCAGCATTCATTCTGGCATGAATATGGCTCAATCATACCTGGAGAGATCTGGACTTTGCAGCCTGAATCCTGCTGGATTTTGTTAATCTGTTCACCTCCTCTGCCAATGACTAGGTGGAAAAGAAAGAAGAAAAGCAGAGTTGATGGAAGGAAGGAGCCAGCAATGAGTAAATGAAGTGGTGGGGGCTTCAGCCCACATGAATATTCAAAGGGAGAGGTAGCCATGTCAAAAGCTCCATCATTCTTTCCACCCAGAGAGAACAGGTAAAAGCAGAACAGGGGAGGCCCTTTCAGACCAAAGGCTTCTGGGCTGGCATGGGCTCCCAGGACACTATTCCGGGGACCAGGGTGGGGTGGGTATAATGGGTACCCCAGACCACAGTGACCCACACTCACTTAGCCCCACCATGCCATCTGGAACCCTGTACTCTTCTGTCATTGAAGTCCTGCAAAAAGAGACAATGAAGGTCTCAAATGGGAAAGGAGCAGAGGGTCTCCCTGGAGAAAAAGTGCCCTGCCCTTATGTTTCTGGCCTCTGACCCTGCTTCCTATGATGGGATCAAGGCCCCACAGGCTTAAGCAGAATCTAAGAGCATGAGGCTGGGGCTCCCTCGCCCTATAGCAAGTCACTCTACCTCTTGAGGCCCGTTTCCCCACCTGGGCTACAAAAGGCTTGTTCTGAGTAGTGTGGCCCTTGGACCAGTGCTGTCTCTGACTCAGAGAGAGACTGAGCACTCAGACACTTTCACAGCAATGTAATTCAGTTGTTTTACATGTATTCACTTAAAAAAATTTTTTGGTACCTTTTTCATTTAATTTTCTTAGCAAATAATTTCTATTATGTTTTGTGAAACTTCTGCACCGCCCCCCCCCCCCAAAAAAAACAACATGGTCCTTCACAAAGGATCTATGTCAGATTCACTGAAGTCATTTGGGGCAGGGGTGGGGGACAGCAAAAAGGTAGGAAAGAGCTCCCCATCCAAGGCTCCATAGCTCTCAGGGAAAAAACACGTGCAGAGGACGGATGAGAACACCAGACTTTTCTAGGAAGACAAATGTCTGTGCTTCTGGAGTGTTCTCACCTCAACAAAGGAAGCACCAGGGCGCAGAGACCATGCTTTTGTCATTACAACACAGTGCCACAACCCTCTCCTCTCTCCAGCCCTGGTGATAGGTAAGTACAGAAACAAAGGCAGTGCCCTCTATCTCTTAATCTGCTCTCTGGTGGAACAGCCCTAAATGGTGCGGGAACCCCAGAGAGAGAGCTCTTCTCCCCCAAGTCAGTAAGAAAGTCCAGAGACAGCTGACAGACAAGGAAATGACGTATTCTCCAAATCACAACTTACCTGGGGGGAGGATGGATAGGTCCAAGTTGAGAACTGATGGCTGCAGAGAGAAAATCCAAAGGAAAGATTGGCCTGACTTCTCTCTGGAACCCTGAACACCAGTGGCCCCAGGTGCTCCTGCCTCCATGAGGACGACTAGCACTATTACAGTCTAAGCCCTTCTGAGCACTGGCACACAATGGACCCTCCTTTCAACAGCACAGACACCAGATATTTCTACCTCAATTACCAGGGGCTATGGGAACCCCATAGGTCATGAACCTCAAGATGATGAATACCTAGTCTCCATAAAGGACAGGTGCTCGGTGGCCCTAGCTCCCAACTCCTAACAACCTCCTAAGATCCTGAAGCTGCCCTCTGCCTGTGTCACCCAATGGACTTACAGTCTCCCTGAGAAGCCAATTTCTTGCTCTCCGGTTGGTCTGTGAAAGAGAGAGGATGTCAGATGCAGTACCCACCCACCCACAGCTGCCTCAAATCTGATGCTGGTGCCACACATCCTGGCAAACAATCCCCCCTCCTGCTACCCCCCAACTTCAGAGCCAAGACAGGAAAGTAGCAGAGACCAACCCCTAAATGAGGCCAGGCTTCATCAATCCTGCTGCCAGCACCAAGGGTAAAAAAAGCTCTTTACAACAGGGGAACAATGATGGTGGCTTCCGAATCCTTCCAGCCCAGGACTGGACCTGCCCTGGGCAGCAGGGTCCTGGCTGAAAGAAATCAGCTGGCCACCCAGTTAATCGTTTTGGCTACTGCATGCCCCAGGGCCAGCCAAACTTTACTCACGAGGGGCCTCAATAAAGGTACCAGCATTTCCCCAGCCTACCAGAAGGGGAGGAACAATCTTGAGAACTTACAACTTGGACCTAGCCAGTCAATCTGCTCTCCTCTCAGCCACCTGATACCTCAGGACGGTGGCTCAACAAAAAGAATGAACAAAGCTGGGATTGCTAAGGTTTTAAAAGACCGAATGGCAGCGGGCTCCCCCCCCACTCTGAACCACATTCAAACAAAGGCACCTCACTCTCTACCCCCTGCCCTTCCTCCAGCAGGTAGTTACCTCCATCTTCCAACTGCCTCTTTTGGCCCCCAAAACCAAAATCAGGAGTGCTGTTATTCACTGTTGTAGCAGCATCGCCTCCAATTTTGGCCGCGATCTAGAGACGAAGTTGTAAGCAGAACAGAATTAGCACCAAAAAGCAACTTCCACGGGGCTCAGATAAACTTCTCAGAATGTCTCCCGTTCTCTGGTCTTGCTGTTTGGCCTGGGAATCACTTTCCCTGATTTAGGAAAGAGCCTGTTGGTTAAGATATTCTAGAAAGAATTTTCACCTAAGGCCTCAGGGTTCAAGAGTTATCCAGGAATTTCAAAACTCCCTTCCTCGATGGGATTTGGGCCTAAACTGTTTGTGGCCAGACTGTAACCCACACTAACTTGTCCTAGGAGTAAAGAAACAGAAGTTCAGTGCCACAGAGGGTCCTTGGGTCATCTACGCAAGGAAGGGCCGCAGAGAACCAGAAAGTGTGACTACAGCCCGGTTCTTCTGGGATGCTGAGAAGTATTATCTCCCTCACCCTCAGAACCTTTGCATTTGTGAAACAAATCTCAAGGAAGTTTTTGCTTCAAGGCATCTGAAACCTTCGTTTGAGGAAAACTAAAGACCCTTTTGGAACACCTGTTACAATTCAGCCACATGAAGAGCAACTTCAAATAAACCCCATTCCGACAAACTTAAGACCAATCTATTTGTAGAATTATGACAATTTTCCAAAGAAACACAAACCAGGACCTAAGGAGCTATCTTTTCATCTCTCTCAATTTTTTAACACTTCAAGCCAAAGCTCTTGGACCTCCCAGATGGGGCCTTATCCTGCCCCAACAGAGAGCACCAACTCCCCCAATTACAGCTGCTCCCCAATCAAGACAGTTCAGTGGGCAAGCGTTTGAAATACATATTAGAACATTATTCCACTCGAGGTTAGAAAGGTGAGAAAGCACAAATCACAACGGGCGGAGCAGGACTTTCACCTAACGGGACCTCCCGCCCTGCCCTGGAGGCACTGGAACTACCCTCGCCAGGCCAGGGTCGACTTCCGGAACAGAAGCCAAAGCCGTCCCGTTCTAGGGGCCTCCTTCCCTCCGGGCTCCGGGAGGTCAGTCCCATCAGCATGTGACACCTCCATATTGTCAGCAAGCCTCAAAAACTGGTGGGACCCTCCCCTTTTTCCCAAAACGATACAGGCCACGCTTTCAAGCCACTGGTAGCATCAAAAAGAACCAGTCCCTACGCCCACCCTCCCCATTTCGTTTAAGTGCTTGGCCACTCTGGCAGCAAAAGGTCTCCCCTTCCATACTCAAGAGGAAGGACTTGTTTTCCCCAAAGTCTCTTCCCCCTGGGGGGCGGGTTGAAACGGGACTGGGTTAGGGGCAAACACAGCTCTGTGCCCTGATGAGATGAGGGCAGAGTAAGGCATATCCCGGGAAAGCGGACCCTTTCCTTCCAGGACAGTGGACCATGCCTTCGTGTGTCTTAAGGCAGGGCGTTGGACGATGTTCCCCAAAGTGAGGGGTTGCGCTCCGGGGCCCCCGCACACCCAGAGACCGCTCCTGGGAATCCCCTGGGCGCCCCTTCCTCGAGCAGGAAGTCACCCGTGGGGCAACCCCACTCGAGATACCTGGGGCGGCCCAGGCCCCAGTCTACTGCCCCACGTGAACCCACGGCGGCCCCAGCAACCCCTCACCCGCGACCCCGCGCGCGCGCTCGCACGTGACCCCGCCCCCTCCCCCGCCCGCCCCTCAGGCCCGCGGCCTCCTCACCTGGCGGGCCCGCTGCACGGCGTCGGCGAAGGCGTCCTTGCGAATTCCTGGGCCGCCCCCACCGGGGGGCTGCGAAGAGGCCCCGGCCGACCCCCCGCCCGGGCCCCCGCCGCCCCGGTCCCCCGCGCCTGGCGGGCCCGGTGGAGGGCCTCCCCCGGCGCCCCCAGAACCCCCGCCCCCGCCGGCGGTCGGCGGCGGCCCGGGCGGGGGTCCTCCCGTGCTGTAGTCCGACATGGCGCGGCGGGGCCGGGCCTGGCGCGGAGGCTGAAGCTGAGGAGGAGGAGGCGGCGGCGGCAGCGGCGGCGGCTCAACGCGGGAACAAGGCCTCGCTCCACACGGCCGCGGAGCACTCTGGGAACCCAGCGGCAGGGAAGACGACGAGGGGAGAGAGGGACGCCCCCTCCCGCCGCCTTGACGGACAGCACAGCCAATCCAGTGGGAAGCGGCCGCCGTTCCCCGGCCACCAATCGGAGACTTTGTAGGCGAACGACCAATCGAAGTGCCGAGAGAGGCAATGGGCGGGAGGCACCGTGTGACTGACAGCTCTCGGAGGCAATGCGCTGCAGGCTGCTGGCGCTAGGTTGGCAAATCGAGGCGATCCGAGAAGGCGGGAGGCCCAATGAAGCGGGAGTGCCAGAATCGCGGGGCGGCTTCAGAACCGATTGACCGCTCCGAAGAGTCAAGCGGACAGGAAGGAGGAGCCTAGCAAATGACTCTTGGAATGCAAGCCAATGAATACGCCCGGAAGGCGGCTCTTGTAAAGATTGGCAGTCAGTTTAACCCAATCCCTGACTAGTTCTGGGTGATGCGCTTGGGTTTGGACTGGCTTTCCATGTTAACCAGAATCCTTTTCTAGCCTTGACTACTAAGCCAATGGCTGAGAGATGGGGGTAGGTGTTAGGTGATTGACATCACTCCCCACAAATGGCAATGAAGTAAAGGTGCCCAGTTTGGTGTCAGCCAGTGGAAGCGCAGCTGCATTGGGGCGGAGCCCGCCACCAGACGGCGAGTGGGGATTAGCGGGAGCGAAAGTGAATGGCAGCTTACGTAGGAAGTAGCGGCCGCTGCCGGAATTCGGGCTTGACGTCAGGGTTAGCGCCCCTGGAGCCTGGCTGTGTAGGCCCGGCACGTGGCCTGCTTGAGGCCTTGGAGACTTTCGGAGGTTCAGGTAGCCTGAGAACAGGAGGGAAACCCAGGGATCCCCTGTACCCCCTCTCCTTTGTTCACCCAGGGATCTAGAACCCCTTCTCTTCCAGGATTCATGGAACCAGCTCCTCTGCTGAACTAAAGGGTCTTGGGCCACTGGTTCCAGAGGGATCCCACACCCTAATTCCACACCCCACACCTGCTTCACGTAAGGCCCTAGGATCCAAGCTTCAGGCTCCGATCTTAGGTCCTCAAGTTATTTCCTGGACCCAGGCATCATCCAGGCTTCCCATTAAGGATAGAGAAGCCTACGGTACCCAGTGCCCCTCGGGGACCTAGGGAACACAGATACTTAGCTCCTCCCTTGGACCAGGTCCACAGCTTCCCTCCTCGACCCAGGTATCCCAGACATGTATAGCAGAAACCATCACTTTATTCTTGGTTGACTTGATGTTCACCATTTTTCCCTAGAGCCAGGATAGACTACTATGAGCCAAAATGGAGTCCATAATAATTTCAGGCGGCATCCTGGAGAGCATCTTCTGACCCAGACAACCCACCCCCCAGCCTGCTTTTCCTGAAAAAACAAAACAAACAAACAAAAAAAACTTCCTTGGGGCCTGAGCCTGGAGGGCTCTTTGGGGGCCAGGGACACTAGATCCTCCTGTCCATTTTGGCCCAGGATGTGTTGCTTAGCTCACTGCCTATACACCCAGAGTCTTCTTCATGGCTTCATACACAACGTAGCTGATGCCACCTGCTGGCAACACCTTCAGTAAGGTGGGGGTCATACCTCGGTATAGCCCTGGCCAGCCCTGCTGGGCCAGGATTCGCCGGAAGACTCCACACATGGTGGGATTTGAACCCTCCACGGTGTCTGTGGGGACAGGAACAAGCTCAGTGTCTCAGAGATGAGCTGTCTCCTAGGGGGCTGGAACGTTGGGGGAGTGAAGCCAGGGCCAGGGGTCTGGGGGTCAGTTGGAAATGATTTTGGAAGACTTTTAGAGGAAATTGGTCAGTTTGGGGAGAATGGGGAGATCGATTTGGGCAGGAATTTTCAGGTTTCCTTTTTGGGAACATCTTAGAAAACATTCAAGCTTATTTGGAAGGGAACTTTTAAAATCTGCTAGAAATTTTGGGGAGTGGGCTAAAGAATAGTTTGGGGACAGTTTCAAGGTGAAGGTGGTTGGCTAAGGATCACCTTCCTTAGGACCACCTAGTAGTTTGGATATTTGAGAATTGGTTTAGGTGCTGAGATTCCACTTGAGAGAGTCACATTTGGGGAGTTTCCTGGGTAGCGGGGGAAGTGCTTATGAATTTTGGGACATCTAAGGGTTAGATATGGCGAATTTAGGAACCATTTTGAGTTTTGGAGCCAGTTGAGGGCTGAGTCTGATTTGGAGAAGTTAGGAGGTAATTTGGGGGTTATATTTCTTGAGATCAGTATGGGGAGCTAGGTCACATTTGGGGGGAGTTTGTGGGAATCGTTTGTAAGATGGATGATCATTGTAGTGATTGGTAGTATTAATTTGAGGGCTGGGATCAGATTTGGGGATGAGTGTATGTCTTGGTAGGTTTGGGGGTCAGTGAAGTTGGCCAGGACCAGATGTGGAGAGTTTGGGGATATGAGGAAGTTCAGAGGGTTGGTAGAGAGGTTGCGGGGGGCATACACAGTAGCCACTAGGGCCAGGCTGACCTTGAGCCTGCATCCTGGTGCGCACCAAAGTTAGTGGGTAACTGGCCATCTGACCGCAGGTCGTGGACAGTGTCACTGATGACAGACTGACCAGGCCACTAGGGTCTGCCATGTCCCTGCCTGACTTCAGCCAGAAGCACCTGAGTATCTGCAAGAAAAGGGGAGATAGGAGGAGGCTTGCTAGGGCCTGGGTTCACCCCTGCCACCCCGAGGGACTCACACCTCATAGATGGCCAGGTCGGTACAGGCATAAGGGATGATGCCAAGCATGTTGGGCAGGTAGCCACGGTAAAGGGCGCGGGTGCCCTCTTGCTCCAGAATCTGCCTGGCACAGTCCAGCAGCCCCTTGTATTGGCCCGTCCGGCGCAGGGTTAGCCGTGTCTTCAGCACCTAGGAAGGGTGAGGAGTGAGGCAGCTCCTTTGATTTAATCCTCTCGGTGACCCTCAGCAGTGGCCATTGTCCCCATCTGCAAATGAGGAAACTTCTCAGGAATATGCAAAACTAGGTGTCAAACCCAGAGCTCCCTGTCCCATCCCTTGGTCTGTGTGTGCTCTCAACACAGGGTTCAGAAGTTCAAGTGCTGACAGAGGCTAAGAAGAGAAGGGAAGTGACTTGAGTCAAGTGAGATCCGTAGCAGCTTTCACTTAGCACCAGCCAAAAATAGTGCCATGGGAGTGCGCACTCCAGGTGGCCAGATCTGCCAATTTTCTGAAAGAGTCAGAACTCGGAATTTTAATGAAATACCCCAATTCCAAAATACTGGCCATTCTACAATTGTGCAAAAGACGGAACACCAAATGTGACAGGCAAAATTCTAAGGTGGTCCCCAAGATTTCTGCTCCCAGATATGCATGCCCTGTTATACTGTCTGCCTACTTTGAATGCAGGCTAGACCTGTGAACATAATGGAATGTCACTCCCATGATCAGGTTACATGACAATGACAAAGGTGATGGGATTTTGTAATAGATGTAATAAAGGCCCCTAAACAGTTGACTTTAAGAATCAGGAGAAAGTGTCCTGGGTGGGCCTGACCGAATCAGGCAAGCTCTTTAAAAGAGGTCTATTGACAGAAACAGAAGTAGAAAGACTGGAAGCATCAGAGACACTCTCCACTCAGTCTGAAACAAGCAAACTGTTAGAGAAAGGACATGACAGAAATAGTGGTTGGCCTCTAGGAGCTGAGGATATCAGTCCTACAACCATAAGCAACTGATCCTGCCAATAACTGGGAGGCTTGGCAGAGGAGCCTCAGATGAGTTTGTTGGTAACCCAGCTGACACCTGATTTCCACCTGATGAAACTGTGCGGATGACCTGACTAGTCAGTACCCAGATATGACCCACAGAAACAACGAGAAAATGCTATTATTTTAAGCAAATTGAGTCTGTGGTAATTTATTATGCAGCCAATGAAAATAAATACACTCTGGAAGAAAATTAAACAGATGAGAACAAGAATTATATAAAGAAAACTTTTAAAAGACCATTAAAGAACATAAAAGGAGACTTGAACAAATAAATATATTCCTGGATATGTAGATTCAACATAAAAATGGTAGCAATCTCTTAACTCGTTTATGAATTAAACACCAGTTAAAAGCAAAACCAATAGATGATTGGAGATAAAGGAGAGAAAGGTGGAGAATCATAAAACATATTACCAAGCCTTAAGGCAGAATTATAAATAATTCTAAATAAAATAATCAGTGCTTGCCTGGGATTCAGTGGAAAGGAGGTAGGGTGAATATAGGTGGGGGAGCTTTTTAGGGCAGTGAAACTATTCTGTATGAGACTGTAATGGTGGACACACATCATTATACATTTGTCATTTGTCAAAACCCATAGAATGTACAACACAAAGAGTGAACCCTAATGTCAACTATGGATTTCAGTTAAAAATAATGTATCCATATTGGCTCATCGATTGTAACAAATGGTGCCCAAATGCAAGATGTGAATAATAGTGGAAATTTTGCCTTTGTGGGGAGAGGTATATGAGAACTCTCTGTACTTTCTGCTCAAATTTTCTGCCAACCTAAAACTGCTCTTCAAAATAAAGCCTATTCATTAAAAAAATTAAAAGCTGGTAGTACCGGAACAGACAGCAGAGCAACAAGAGGAGAAGGGTCAGAAATGAACCCAAATATTTATAGGAATTTTGTAAATTATAGAGGTGGCATCTCTGATCACTGGAGAAGAAAGGATGCGACCCATTCATTAAACAGTGTTGGGGTGACCAGGTAGCCATCTGGAATATAAGTCTGATACACATTTTACTGAAGGAGAAGAAGGAAAAGAAGAGGGGGGAAGCTGGAGGAGGAAGCAACTGCAGCCGGCAACTCATTTTCATCTTGTTTCCTCTTCTGTGGGGCAGATATTCTCTTACCTCCATGGGGTTGATGAGCGTCTGGGAGATGGCCACAGCCAGGGAGCCAGCAAGGAGACGTTCCTGAAAGGGTGGTGACCCATGCACTCCACAGAAATAATCCTTACACTGGGACAGGAGAGAGGAGCAAGAGCAAATAAGTGACCATCTTCCCAATTGGAACCCATCCAGAGGGAGTGCTCTGGGACTTGGAGAATGAATGTTTTGTGTCTTAGGTAATGCTCTGAGCTTTGGGGGAATAGGACAGATGAGGACTTCAGGGTGGAACTGGGGAAAGCAGACCATACCCCACCTGCTCATAGACGGAGAACTTGATGGCGTACTCAGGGGCGATCTTGAGTATGTTGATACCATTGCCTCGCCACAGGGAACAGAAGCCCCCCTCTTGGACCATGCTCTGTAGTCCCCCAAGTAGATTCATCAAGTTTGTCTTGGAGGAGTAGACCTGGGGGCAGGGAGGCCCCAGCCCTGTGAGAAATCCTCCTCCCTATCTTTATTCCCATCCCACCTTGGAACTCAAACCCATGTTATCCCTAGCCTCACAACCCCTCCCATCCCAATTCCTTCTCCAACTCTTTCCCTGGCTAATCCTAGAATTCTCTAACCCAATGCAGACCCAAATCCTACACCACCACTTTCCTATCTCATCCATCTTCCTCTCTTCAGTCTGACTTTGTTTTGAAAGCACCCAAAGACCCCCGCTCCCAATTCCCAGACCCCCAATTCCAACCCTGTCCCTTGTACTGTTCTCTCAACTCCTTCCCCGATTCAACTCTATGCTTCATCCACATCAGCTCCATTGTCATCCCTAATTCAAACCCCCACTTCATCTCTGTTCAGCTTCCTAACTCCAGCCAGTGTCCCAACCTCACCCTCCTACCTGCTTCCAGTTGCATCCTCCACTGCCACCCTGAACTCCACATCTCCACTTCTCTCCATCCCCACCCCAATGGCTTCAGTGCAGTGGCCCCCCACCTGCACGAACCTGCATGTACACCTTGGCACGGTCAAGAGGGGCTGTGCCAGTGCGAGACACTGCTCCAGCTATGGCTCCTGAGAGCAGAAACTTCCATAGAGCTCCCTCGTTATCCACTTCCAGGACATCCACAGGGACCATCAGCTGCTCTCCCGTGTCAAGCACCTGCAGGGCAGACCCAGCTCCTGCCCATGCTCAGCCAGGCTGGAACTGTTTCTCCACACACATCTCCGGATTCCCTCCTGGTGAAAGGCCCACCCTGGTCCTCATTGCTTCAAGGTGAAATTCTAGGTCTGATTGGCGGGAAGTGGACCATGCAGAGAGGGTGGGCGGTATGGTTTTCTCCCCGTGAAGTTCTGGCTAGAGATAGTGGGCGACCTGTAGTTCCGAAACTCACCTGCTGTGATGGGAGGTGCTCCAGGTTGTTTTCATGCAGATGCCCAAACACATACCCATACATGTGTGTACAGCCTGGGTTCCAAAAGATGGGTGGGGTTGGGGGCGGGAGTGGGGGCGAGGCTTTGGTGAGTAAGTCCTTGGCCCTTTCAAACAGGATCTGGCCCCTTGAGCAAGGCTTCTGGGCTTCCTCAGGTTTGGCTCCCATGGCAGCTAGAGAGTCATTGAAGTTCAAGCATCTGCCAAGAGGTTTGCCAGCAACCATGTGGGAGGGGTGCCTTGTAAATTTGGGCCCCAGGGGATAATGAGGTCACAGAGACCTTTGTGACTTAGCTGGATATGGTGGGTAGAGTGATGGTCTCCCCTCAAAAAGGTCCACGTTCTAATCCCTCCAAAGCTGTGAATGCGTTGTTATGTGAGAAAGAGGGGACGAAGTTTGCAGATGGAATTTAGGTTACTAACCAGCTGTTGGGGAGATGGACAAGTTATTCTGGATTAAACAAATGGGCCCAATATAATTTCATTCCCTTAACAGGGAAGAGGGAGCCAGAACAGTTGGTGTTCAAGTGATATGACGTGAGAAAGACCTCAAGGCCATGGCTGGCTTTGAGGATGGAGGAAGGGGCCACCAGCCATGGAATGCAGGTGACCTTTAGAAGATGGAAAATGCCAGGAAACAGATTCTCCCCTGGAACCTCCAGGAGTCAGCCTGCCGGCTGCTTGGTTTTAACCCTGAGAGAGAGCCATGTCAGCCTTCTGCCCTCCAGAATAATACATTATTGTTGTTTTAAGCCACCAAGTTAGGGGTCATTTGTTCCAGCGGCAGCCATGGGAAGCTAATGTACTGTGTTTCATTTGATCTTAGCCAAAAGGCCAAGAAGCAATTGCTAATGTACTGTGTTTCATTGTCATAGCAACAGGAGATGAAAGTGAGAGCGAATGGGACAGCTCTGGAGCTTGGAGGAGAGGGACACACAGTCTGTCCCCAAAGAAGACAGGAATAGGTTTGAAGTCAGAAAGACCTGGATTTAAATCTCATCTCACACACTCCTTGCTATGTGACTTTGGAGTCCCCGACTCACTTCTGTGGGCTTCCATTTCCCCATCTGGAAATTGGAAGTAATGATAAATTCTACCTGATAGTGTTGTCAGTAGGAGCCAACAGGAGTCTTCACTGAGGG
>PVJD01009622.1:0-60923 GCA_004026545.1 Mormoops blainvillei
ATCAACAGGGCAGGTTGACACCTGTTTGGGTCAGTGGGCACAGAGACACTTCTCACTTCTGAGGGCCGGGCACTGTGTACCTAAGAGGAACCAGGCTTTGAAAAATTTAGGGAG
Source organism: Mormoops blainvillei (assembly GCA_004026545.1). Classification (NCBI taxonomy): domain Eukaryota; kingdom Metazoa; phylum Chordata; class Mammalia; order Chiroptera; family Mormoopidae; genus Mormoops; species Mormoops blainvillei. The sequence goes on from PVJD01009622.1 coordinate 115, forward strand.
TAATTCGGGGGGAGGAAAAAGCCCTCCAAGTATATACGTTCTTTTTAAGAGTGTGATAACAAAAAGAGAGTCACGCATAAAAGGAAGAAGACAAAATGAAAACAAGCAGCAAAAGACAACATCCGCTCTCATTTCGGTTTCCTGAGAGCGGAATGTGGTTGGCAGATGGTGCTCTTTTGTTTCACCAGAGAAACACTGAGATGTAGCTACACACGGCCCTGTCCGCAGCGCAGGGGGGAGAGGGGCGCATCCACGTGGCCTCACCGGTTTCCAGGCGAGCTGGGGGTGGCTTCTTCGGGTCGGCCATCCCTGCTCAGTTCCACAGACACTGCCTCGCACCAACACATTCTGCTGGGGCTTACGCGTTCCCTGGTGTTCCGGGAATGGGCCCTGGGCAGTGGGCGAACTGCATTACTCGTTCTGAAAAATGTTGTAAGTAAGCGCATTTTCTAGAGTGGCTTCAATGGTTTTCAAGAGATTGGCAAAAACTCTGATACCCATTGCCTTCCAACCTCTTCCTCCCACCTTCTGCTCAGGCCCCCTGCGTGAATCCCGGGAGGCTGCCCAGAGGTGTGAGTGCCTCGGTCCCACGCTTGCATTGTACCGGAGGCTTTCCCAAGCTCTGTCACATGAAAATATCTCGTTGGCTTCAGCGACAGGGGCAGTGCCCACCAGGCCCATTTCACAGCCCAGGAGATGAAGCTTAGAGACATCAGGCAACGGGCTTGAGGGCCAGAGGTGGGGCAGAGGGTCCTCCTCACTTCAGACCTTTCCTCTCCTGGTGACCTTTCCACCCACTGCTTCTGCCCCTCTTTGAGGGTTTAGGGGAGAAATTCCTCTCGGTATTTGATATCATTGAGGATTGGGGGCACGCGAGACTAAGAGATGTGTGAAGTGAAAAAGAAAAGCAGAAAAGACTAGACGTCACCATGTTTCTCCTTCTACTTAGTGATACACACGCTTAACCTCCCTACAAGGTCAATATGAAGCAAAAATATTTTATTTACATCAACCTTTTCAGTGTCAAAACAGTGCCTTCTGGTCCATAGTAAATGCTCAAATATTTGAGGTCTGCCTGAGTGATTGCAAGTAAGAATAAAGAACCAGGTGTGTAAGGAATAAATCACCTGGTTTCCAGTACCTACCACGCATCCCAGATGTTGCTTTGCCAGTGTCCTGGGGATGGGCACATGTAACTAACAGGCTGGCAGCAAAGTTTGCTGGAAGGCTTTTGGTCCAATAATAATAAAGCTCTTCCTTAGAGAGGTTTCTATTTCTTATGTCCCTGTATCTCCATGTCATCCCCCCTAGAGGCCACCCTTAAACTAGCTCTTTAGGTCACTGAGTCTAGTAAGTTTTGTTCTTAGTCAACAAAGTTACTCGCACATCAGTCCCACGCCTGGAGATCCAAGAGACAGAAGGGTCTTTTTCCACAAATAGAAACTAAAAGACAGCAACAAAAGGATGAGAGAAACGAGCTGTGAAAGCCGTCCCAGGAGAGCTCCTGAGAGTAGGAAGGTGATGGGGAGGGGGGGGCGCCTCAGTGACTGCTGTTGGTCCAGGCACCTGTTGACACAGGAGTCAGATGAACGTCCCATGAGTGTGTCAAGGAGTGTGGTGCTGAGCCCAGTCTGACACCTGAGTCCAGCAGGATTCCCAGCTGGGCTGTACTTTCTCACACAGATGGAAGGGTCAGGTTTACACAGTGAAGATGTGCTTGTGAATTAAAAACAAACAAACAAACAAACAAAAGTTCATTTTTGTGATTAGTTTTGGTATTAGTTACAGACTGTTTTTCTAAAAGTTGAACCCCGGCTGAAAGTCTTATACATTTTAAAAGTAAACTGTCTTCTTCTACGTTGGATAGTCACACACGCCTTTCACCCCAGCACCCATGACTCATGAAGATGGGGGCACCTACATTAACTTGGGGGCGAGAAACCTTGGGAGGGACACGCCGTTTCACATCTTCAATGTGGGAAGCCGCCTAAAAGACACATGCAAAAGTGAATTTTGTTGAAGAGAATTTACATTAAAAAGGGTGACTTTCAGGGTTGTAGGTCTTCCCTCCATCATCTCAGAGGTGTGGGCATCTGAAGGTAGCATGTTACCCACATACGTATATACAAATACCCTCGTACCCTTGATGTTGTATTGGCCCCTGAGAATAACCCAATGAACTCGCAAATCACATCTGTTCCCTTTGTCCAGAAGGGAAACTGAGGTTCTACCAGCACCCAAGCCTCTCTCCAAAGCACCTGGGTAAGTTCAAGGACTTGTTTTCCTAAGTCGATTGCTTAAAATGACCCTTAATGACCACCTAGTCTTCCTCCTACAGATCGTAATCAATAATGGTAAGGATAACAATGTTTGTTGGTGGTTTACCCTCAATCGTTGTCACTTGCATTTCCTTGGAGTGAACTGCTGAATAGTGAACCAACTCAGGGTAGAAGATGAGCTTGTGCTCTGTGGTGGGAGCTCTAGCTTCATAAACTGCGGAGCAGGTGACACGCTGCTGCTGCTCTGGAGGGGCTCTGGGTCATCGTAAGGGCTCTGTCATCTTGAGTCACTCTTACATTCACCATCATTCCTTCACTCTTTAATGGTCACGGAGTACCTACTAAGTCTCATGTTTTTCAGGTATTCAGAATGCATTTTCGAGCAAAATAGAGACAGGTACCTGCCCTGGGGGTTACCTTGTAAAGAAAAGATGAGAAACAATAATATAATAAAATGGCCCATTACAAAGTTTCAATGTGGTAAGAACTAATAAGATGAGAAAAAGTTGTGTTGGCCAAAGGGATTTGTGGTGTGGCAATGGGTGGGAGTCCAGGGGGTGAGTGGAGGAAGATTTAGAGATGCGGCCAGGTGGTGGTCAGTGCAAGCTTAGGGCTGGGGCTATGATCACGGGACCCCCTCATTCTTCAGCCTTGGCTCTAGCGCTTTCTCGTCATCTGCTCCTGGAACAATTGCTTAACCTCTCTGCTTCCTCGTCAATGAGATGGAGATGACAGTAGTGCCTTCCCGACAGGGTTGCGTGGCAGGTCAGTTGAGAAGGGTGCCTGACACAGTCTAGGTTCTCATTAAATGTTACCTCTTTATTACCAACGCCCCCCACATTGCAGCTGAGGAGACTGGGACCCAGAGACAAGGCATGACTTCCCCAAACAGCAAACGCGGAGGGACCGGAGCCACAGGCGCAGACATAAGGGACATCACACACTGAACCACGAACTGCGACGAGCACGTGTGGGAGTGGTTTCCGTCCTTCAGGAGCTGTGTGGAGGAACCTCCCCCATCAGCCTTGCCCCACTCTGAGGCCGAGGCATGCCCAGGGCTCTGCTCTCTCAGGCGCCTTGTAGAAACCCGAGGAATGACATTTGACCAGTCAGTCCGGCCAGCTGCAGCTCTTGTGGGTGGCAGAGTAGGTCTCTGTGCTCAAGCCCTGGCCTTGCCAAGAAGAGGGGACAGCTGTTCGTTGATGAGAATGCACGTGACCTTATATATAATTGAAGACACATTAAGTCACCCGCTGCATCCTGTGTCTTAGACCACATGATCCTGGAACACTGAGATCCCCAAGGGTCCCCTTTTTGAGCCTTTTATCCTGCCTGTCACTCTTAGACCCTTCTCCTTCCTTCTTAGAAGGACACTCACAGAAGGACTGTTTTGGGGGAGAAGGGCGGGAAGACAGGGGGAGAGGGAATGACTGCTTGCAGGACTCTCCCTGAATCCTGAGTTGGGACTGCAGCACCATACAGACCGGGGGCTTCCTCTGCAGCCCTCTGATCAGAGTCACTCTTCCTTTCCGGTCCCTCTGCCATCAGCACTGCCTGCCTGCCAGGATCCCTACACACATGAAAAAGATGGTGAGCACTCTACTCTGCTCTGTGCTTCACACGTTCATCTACTTCACCAATTACCCACCATGCTCTGGGCTCCGTTACAGGCTGGGGAGAAACAGAACAGGGCAGAGCCGAGCAGGACGGTGGCAAGTACAGGGGGTCATAGGAGCACAGGGTGTCACAGAACTGCAAAAAGGGACACTCGGCTTTGCCCAGGAGAGAAGGGTCGTCCAAGAAGGACACGTAGAGGAAGCAAAGCATGAACGGACAATGCAAGAGAAAGAATTAACCAAACTGAGGAAATGGGGGAGGCCGAGAAGCATGTGTGGAGGTGGAGTGATGAGCAGAACCATGGCCCAGACGTGAGGGCCGGGCAGAGAGTGTGAAGAGGAGACAGTGATGGGGGCCGGAGGCAGGCCCTAGGTATGGGGGGCCCTGGGGAAACAGCGAGCAGGCTGGTTCTACTCTGAAGCCAGCAGGGAACCCAAGGAGGGTTTGAAGGGGAAGAGAGAGAAGACAGGTTTGTGTTTTGATGAAATGACTCTGGCTATGTGTAGGCAATGGAGCAGAGAACAAGTTAGACGAAATCCTTTTGTGAAGCTCACAAAGAATATGATGGCGACCTGAACCAAAGCGATGACGGACTGGATAGAATCAAAGGCTTTGATGACAGGGACATTTGTGGTGGTCTCCGCAGGAGTTTACTTTGTATCCGTCAGCTTAGGTTAACACGGAGTAACAAATAATCCCCAAACCGGTGTTCGCGGCAAGGAAGGTTTATTTGGAGTTCAAGTTTATGTTCGGCACAGGAATTGCAAGGATTCTGTGGCCCCGTGACGGGCTATTCTCATCTGGGGCTCACAGGCCTATAGAAGAGGGAGGAGGACAGCGGGGCCATACACAGATGCCAAGCCTTTCCATTCAGGGTCAGGACACATCACTCCCACTCAATTTTGGGGGGCAAAGCAAGCCACGTGACCAGGGATGACACCACTGTGGTAGGAAGGGTTCTATTTCCACAAGGACTGTTCTGCTAGAGGGACAGAAAAATGATTTCACACTGATATAACCTATCACCATCTTCCCCGTGCTCCCAGGTACTCACCTTCCCCCCTGACACTTGCACAATGTGCTTGAGCCTTCTCAAGCAGAAGTCATCCAGAGTCTCAGCCAATCTCTGGTTGAATTCAAAGTCCAGGATCTCATATTTGTTACTGGATCAAGTCTGAAGTTACTCTTCCTGTATTCAAGCACCAGCTCGTTGTAAACCAAACACCACACCCCATACAACGTGTAAAGGGAGAGAGGAGCAGTGTAAGACGGGAAACTAGGAAGCACTCGTTACATAGGCCCTTACCAATTCTGAAATTCCACTGGAAAGGTATGGTAAGCATTCCCTCAAAGAGGGGGATGCTCTTGATTGGGTTCAGGTTCTCCTGCCTGGGAGCAACCCCCCAACGCCCCGCCAGCCCAGTCCACTGTTCTCCGCTCTTGGAGGGCAAAGGCCAGGATGCAGAGGTAATGTCAGAGGTGTGCAACGAAGAGCTTAACTCCAGTAACACTGAATTCAAGATACGAGTTTAGGTGGTTTATGTGACTGGTGTGTGTATGTGTGTGTGTGTGTACGTGTGTGTGTGTGCGTTAGAAGTATATTTAAAATAGCAAGTTCAAATTCCTTGAAAGGTTAGAGATCGCACAGAAACGCTGATGCCCTTCTCTTTGACAGGAAATTGCCTTTTCATGGCTCTAGCCCTTCCTTTGGGCATTGACATGGCCGGGGATTCCACCAAGCACTGCGGGTGGGTGTCGATAGAGACAGGGTGTTGGGAATATTAGCCCAGTTTGAGAAAAGAAGAAAATTCAAGATGGCACTCCCAGACTTTGGGTCAGACTCCTCCTGTCCTGAGCTTCCACGTGCTTCTTCTCTGCAGTAAGGCCAGCGGTCCCCAGCTCTCTCTTTCAGGTAACTTTGGCCATGATCAGACCTCTGTACCAAAGACGGTCGATGTCCTCACAGTTGCCTTCACCCTCTGTGGGTGTATGTGAATAGCAAGGGTGCAACAATCATTCAGGGATCTCCTTAGGGGCTGGATGGGAAGTTCCGCCACAGCTCTAAAGGGGAGAGAGTGCCCACTGCTCCATCCCTTTCCGAATGTACCGTGGGGCTCCCTCAGGCCTCACCCTGTCCCTAGTTAACGTTTTAACTTGTTCGTTTCACCTTCTTTTATCAAAGAGAGAGGCGGTTTTTGTGATTTAATCCAAGCAGACATGAGGGCGATCAACAAACCTTCCTCTTTCTCCACTGGACATCACAGCCTCCTGACATTCAGGCAGGACCATGCGGCTACATCTGGTTGTGGGCAGGACTGACTTTTGGCACTTTCGGAAAAAATGTGTAGACGACCCCAGGAGCCTGTCTTCCTCCCAGTGTAAACGAGCTATGCTGGGTTCAGCCACAGCAGCTACGAGAGGGTGGTGTCTCTGTAAGTCTAAATCCCCAAATGAAACCCATTCTGAACTGTACAAGACATAAGCATCATCGCATGATGCCATTGCAATCTGGGAGTGCTTGTTACTGCAGCCTAACCAGGGCTTGCCTGACTAACACGCTGAGACCTGAGAGTTCGTTTTTGGCCCCTGAAAAAGAATATGATCGATGTTCCTTCAAAACAGCATTTTAAGGTTCTTTTGGTCTTCTAATGTCTTTCGCGGCATTAACAGGATGTGAGACCATGCATGGGATGGGAATCGATTGGTCAAAATCACACAGCACTCGTGAGAAAGACTGGAACACGATCTGACTGGCACCCAGGCTCCTGACCCACACTGCAATTAAAGTGAGTGCTTTTGTTGCTATCAAATAGTGCCCGTCACATGCTTGTATCACATTTAATATTCAAAATTACACAAATCGTTTCAACACAGCTACTCTGTCCCAATTAAAATTAAACTATTAGTACTGCATGCATATTTATACAATCATCCCCTCTGACTAGATGTAGTCATGTGCACAGACATCGGAGTGAAATCACTTATTGTCTGAACAAAACAGACACAGAATGGGGAGGGGCTGGCTCTGGGAGCCGGGGATAGTGTCTCCATTAGGTAGGCAGTTAATTTAAAGTTAAAAAAATGGATTTTCCGCAGCTGATACATGGTAGATTTAATAATCTGACACTTTTTCTCTCTCTGTCTTCTTCAACAGTCCACTCAACTTTGACTGGACCTGTTGCAGAATGATAGGACTGCTGCGGTGTGCGCCCCCTGGCACTGTTTGCAAAAGCAAATCCCTAATCCCTGCTTAATTTTATGAACTGTCAAAACGATTCTAAATATCTCCTCTGTTTGCATTTTCACCTCGGGACGGGAGTCCAGAGGTGCCGATCGGGCATACGACAGTGGACTTCAGGCAATCTTCATCTCTTGATGCCTGTAGCGTGAGAGGCTGAATTTGTAATAATCACTAGATTATCTGCAAAGATTGCTCTGTTATACCTGCAAAACGGTTCCGCAGGAAAATGCAAACGATATGGGGAAAGTAATTGATGAGAGGCAGGAGATGATTACTCTTCCTAATCCCTGTTGGGAAAGGGAAAAAAAAAAAAAACAAACTTGGGCGAAGACAAATGTCGGTAATTTCTGTTAATGCTGTTTGGAATCCTCAGTGGCAGAAACTGCTTGGGAGTCAAGGGTGGCTTCCTGCCCCTGCATTGCAGGCAGCTCTCCATGCTGGGCCACCAGGCAGGAGCGTGACTCTCAAAACAGGTCCAGAAAGAGAGGCAGGACCCTAGATCAACCCAAGGTTAGAGGGCATGGCCCTGGTGAAGTGTGTGGAATCAGGAAATGCAGGTCTGTCCCTGGTGCAGGGGTCCCTGCAGGAGACAAAGCAGCCTGGGGATGTGGGAAGGAGGCCTGGGCGCGACCCCAGCTCACTTCCAGATGACCATGACTTTGGGCTGATGGCGCCTGTCCCTCTCCAGACTTCTCTCTCTGCACCTGATCATTGAGGGTGAAGGGTACGCCGCTGGTGGGGGCTACAGACGCTCAAAGACCAACACGCAGAACAGATGGAGCTGAGCCTGTTCTCTTTGCCGGAACTGGATTTGGAACATTCCATTCGTGCTTCTTTTAACCCTCATTTCTCTGTGCGGTCTGTGTGAGAAACGTGAGGTGGCAGGCTGCCCTCCATCCCGTGCTGTCAGCCTCTCGTTTCGGGGAAAGGAGAAAAGATTGGCTCTAGCTGCAGGTTGTAAAAGGTTGTGCGTCTGGGAAGGCCTCATTTCACCCCCTCAAAACAAAACACACGGTTTTAAATGTGCTTAAATAATCGCACAGGCAAAAGACCCCTGTAAAACCATCTCTCACTTCAGAATTCTAAGAGTGGATATTCTACCTCACAGTTTATTCTGAAACATTGAGCGAGGGTTCCCTAGAAACCCTACTTCCCCTAGCTCGCAAGCCTAGAGACAAGAACGCAAGCTTTCTCTCCTACCTTGAACCTTGAGGACACCGGGAAGGAAATATGAAACTCAGTTCTTTTTCAGGGTCAATAGCAGAGGAAAACTTAGAATCGAGCATACTCAGACCTTGGTTTATGCACATGTCAATAATGACAAGAACTCCCAAGCCTAGCCATCTTCCTGTTTTGTCTTACTTTTCCTCAAAGAAAAAGCCAGCCCATTTCCAGGTCTGGTGAGCAAATGGCCCAACACATACCCCCAGAGTCGTCCCTGGGCAGAGGCAGACAGGGACGTCTGGACCACAGCCCTGGGTCTTCTAACGGAAGCCCTCCCTGTCTGAGTCCGAAGGATGTGGGAAGTCCTACACCTGGTTGTTATTGGGTGGTGTGCTACCTATAAATTTTTAACATCTTTTACATTTAAATATGTGAAATCTTTGGATCCTCTGATCAGGCTCTCCTAAGAAGGGATTTTGATGTGAAATCTTACTAAGGAGAAGCTAAAATGGACCCCAAACAATCAGAAGTTGAGAGAGTTTTCTCAGGAAACCAGTTGAATAAATTTCCTTACACCTTATTTTTTTAGAAAACCTTGAAATTGATAAATTATTAACTAACTCTTCTCCTATGAGGAACTTCAACAGAAGGAAAAAGTTGTGTCACTTGCATATGAAAGCAATGTCAGAACTATGCCTTTATTTTTTTTAAGTTTAAATGCATTTCATTTTTAGATAACTACATGACATTCCCCCCCTCTTAAAAATGATGCCTCCGCTCCAAATAAATCAAGGTCAATGCTTTAAAACATTATAATTTCCAAAGTACTTTTACTACACTGTACATCATAGCAACAGTGTAATTTAATGTTGTTCTGTGGACTAACAAAATACTTTCAATGACAATAATATTTAATGTTTAATAACACTGATGCAACTTAACATTTTATGCATATTAAAGTGCTAAATGAGGAGGATCCTGCTATAAAGCAGATACTATGTAGGTGGTCAATATAATCTTGCTCCCTTCTTCAGAGCAGCACCAAAAGGTTGGTTTCACTCAGCAAGTAACAGACGAAGAGTAGGCAGCTCAGATCAATAAAGCCCTTGCTTGACCCCGGGCTTCACACCCAGTGAATGACAGAGGCAGGACACAACATCAGGCTCTCGGTTGCCCACTGAAGTCGTTTTTACAGTGACTACATTAGCCGGGTTTAAAAAAAATATACCTCACTGGCAAATTGCATAACCCTCTCTCATAAGTTTCACCTTTTGCAGAAACTTTCAGTTGTCCGAGAGACCACGCTCCCGCTTTGTTACATGAGTGCTCATTTGGTAGAATGAAGACTCCTGCCCGATATGAAATCCAGAAAGGGAAAATTGAAAACAAGGCAGCCTGAAAAGTGAGTCGAACATGAGCTCTCATTAGAGAGAGCAAAATCCTTTCTTTTCGAAGGAGGCATTTTGTACATCATCACGTGGGAGACGCGTGTGCAAATTTTTCACTGCAGGGACCCTGGGTGAACATATGGGCCCATTAATCATGAAATATTGATTGTGGATTGAAATTAGGAAACAGGTTCCATGACACATGGGTTTGTTTTGTTGGTACGAAGTGTTAAGTGAAATAACACAGAAGCCATGTTAACATTCATGTCCTACTCTCCTTTTGTTAGCAGGTTAGCGCTCACCCAATTCACATATCCTCAGGTTTATGAATTATTAATCAAAAGAGCTAAAAAGTCAATCCAATCTGGTTAGATACTGTAGTTCTTGTGGATTCCAAACTTTTAAATAATGAATGGTTTCATCACTTCCCCAGCGGATGTCAAGCAAGGAGGAGGTCTGGAATCGAAATCCCACTGGCTAACAAAAGCAACAGAGTCTAAAAAAGTAGTATTTTTTAATAATAGCAACTCCAACCTATTGTCTCATCACTGCCACTCTCTCTCGAAAGACCATTTCAGATGGGAAAGGAGAGATGTCTTGGGAAAAGGGTGTTATGGGTTCAAATACTTCAGAAAAAAGTGACGTAACATAAAGGAGTGGAGAGAGGCTATGAATACGTAATGCACATACATTATACTGTAAACAACACACACCTTTGCTATTCTCAATCTTTCAAAAAAAGAAGTTGCACTTTTAATTATTCCCGATACTGAAGGAGTTTTGGATGAACATCATGAATGGAAACTTGGAGAAAATACTATAGCATAACAGGGAGGGATGCTTCGTGTACTTAGGTTGGTCAGATTTTCATGAAAAATGAGACTCTGGACCCACGGAGAGGGGCGTAGTGGGAGTAACAGAAGGAACTGACCAACTGAGAGATAACTCCTTGTATCAGAGTGGGGATATGTAGAAACTACAGACTCCAGGTGGGGGAAAAAGGAGAAAGGTATCACTAAGTGCACACGTGTGGCGAAGGACGGGTTGGTGAAGACCTGCTGAAGCTCACTCGGTCCAGATGGTTTGGACTCTCCAAGGCCTCAGATAAGTCAGTGGAGCCATTTTTGCCTCTGGGTGGGGGCAAGTCTGAAGTGGAGGGCCAGGGTGGCCGAGGCTTGGTCAGTCACTCAGTGTCCGCTCTACTGCGGACTAAATGTTCTCATTCGCTCGGAAATCTCAAGTCCCTCTGACATTCCCATTTATATTAAGCTTCCAGTCCCTGCGAAAGTTGCAGGTCAGCAGCCTCTGCAGTCACTGGCTACGCCCAGGATGGGATTGCACGTAACTGACCAAGGGACTGGGCCGTTCTTGGGGAAGGCATCCGCGCGATGAGCCACAGGAAACGCAGGTGCCTTGGTTATTAACCAAACTTGGCCCTGAGCCCCCTTGAGTAGCTGTTTGGTAAAATGTGCAAAACATGCGTAGTTTACTGACAAGCCCAAAGGCCTGTTATTTTTCCCTCTTCCCTAAGCTAGGGTTGCCATATAAAATACAAGTCACCCCCTCGCATTTGAATTTCAGATGAGCCACATATTTTTAAGCGTAAGTATACCTCAAATATTGTATGAAACATACAAAGAAAAAAAAACACTATTCCTTGGCTTTCTGAAATTCTAATTTCACTGTGTGTCCTGTATTTATACTTGTCACCCCACCCTAAACCCAAGCTCAACTCTCAAGACATCATTACCTTCTAAACTAGTTTCAAATAAACAAATGTTTCATGAAAGCCCTTTACGTAGATTGCTTAGATTTGAAATATATGTTCCCATTCCGTTCCCTTCTTTGCTGCCTTCCCCTCTTTCCTTTTCTCCAGTTTTACTGAGCAGATGTGCCCAGAGCTGGGTTACCTGTGCTGTTCGTGAGGGTAAAAAACTGAATCGGACCCAACCATTCCCCTGAGAAGCCCCCAGTCTCCTGAAAGAGGAAGGGGGTGTGCACCATTAATTACAAAGAAACACTTCAGTAGAGTTCATATCCCCCCTCCCTCCCTCCCTCCTTTCTTCTAGTCATCTAGCCACCCATCCCCCCATCCCTCCATTCACCCATTCTGCCATCGTCCCCTCATCATCCGCCTAAATTTGAATCAAGGAACGACTTACTCCTCGAGCTTCAAAGGGAAATCTCGCCACACCCTTACGACAGAACTTTAAAACAGACATTCCATTTTAGGGATGATTAATCTGAGTCTAGAAGTTTCTCAGCCCTGCAGAGCTGATAGGCCAGAGGTCTGGGGTACAAACTCCCAATCCTCATCCTCAGAACACCCCCTGCTTGGTATGTAACAAGAGACAGAGCCAGATAGGCAGGCCCGCCCCTTCCCTCCCTCTGTTTTTCCTTTGTTTCTTTCTCACAGAACCTTTACCCCTCATGTGCTAGTGCTCACACATTTCTCTGCCTTGACATCTGTGGCATCAGGCCCTGTGATTCCTGTCACCTGTGCGGTGCAAGGGCTGCCTCCCCCCTCCCCCGCCTTCCTCGCCCTGGGCCTCTGACCGCAGGGCTGAAAGTCTGGCCCCTGCACACCCTGTTCTCAGAGGGCACTTCCTCCTGCACGCCTCTCTGGCAAGTTGTTTATCTCTCACAGGGATAGTGACAGAGATCGTATCTGCGGAGCTCTATCTGTCTGGGCACAGATGTCTGCCTCGGTGGCACCGTGTCATCCCCCTGCTGGGCCTCACCTTAAGTCTTCACCTTCCTCCCCCAGAGCCCCTCCTTCCATGTTGCAGAAGATTAGCTGAAACACAGCAGGACGGAGCAGGCCCTGCCCGGCTTCCCCGGGAGCATTAAACTGCCAGGGACAACGACCCTTCCTGGTCTTCCGGCCACTATGTAGACCCTGGTTACTGCTGGGCCAGCAATTAGGTAGCGACAAAAGGGGAGGCCACAGGGACCCCCAGAGGGCAGCCGGGGTAGCAGCCCATGGAAGGGTGGCGAAGAAAAGAGAGGTGGCTCATAAAGTGACTGATATCACATGCCCTGCCAGGGGCCCACGGCCGAGAGCCTTTGGACGGGGGCTGTCCAGTGGCACCGGCTTCGGCCATGGGCTGGTCACTTCCATGTCTCACAGTCTCTGCAGCAGCCAACACCTGCACATGGACAGCGGGCCCTGGAAACGTGGCTGATGCCATGGGGAAAGGGGATTTTTAACTTTATTTTACTCACTTAAAATGAAATCGAAATAACCGTATCTGGCTGGTAGCTACCAAATCAGATGGCGCAGCTTCAGAAGCTGCTGTCAGATGGCCACGTGGACGGTAACGCGCTCCTTTCGGGGCTCTGCCAGTACCGTGAGGAGTCGCGGCTCCTTCGGGCTTATTTCATTCGTTTAGTTTCCCCATCTTCAGAGGGTGATCTTTGCCTAGCCTTCCTCAAAATGTGTTGGGAGACTTCAATACAATAATGATAGTGACCACGAGAGCCAATGAATAATTGATAATATCAGCGTTGCCGCTTCGTGCGGGCTCTGTCGTGTGTTCCCTGTGCATGGTTCTGCCCTGAGACCCCCACGATGATTGCGTAAGACATTTGCATACGTGCAAAGCTCCAGACAAATGCAAGACACTTTGTTACCCCTGGCATTGGAATACTCATCACCGACTCCGACTGCACCTGGAGCACTGGGCAGAGGACCCCCTTGGTGTCCGGGCAACCTGAGTTTCGATTCCAGAGTCGGATGACAAGGGACAGGTGACTTAACCTCCTGGAGCTCCTGCTTCTTCCTGAAGAAACTGAATCATGATGGTCAGGGCATCAGGTTGCCAGCAGTAATGATAGGCATTCCTGCGGGTGAAGGGCCACACACAGTGCCCAGGGCACCCACTCAACGTCAGTCCCCGCCCTCCCCCCTGGAAAACAACTGTTGATTTTGATGACACATTGGGCAGCTTTTAAATGCCTGGGTAAGGGCTGCTGCGAACGCTCCAAAGACGAGTTCTGGAGGTCTGAGTGCGGCTCTCGTTAAGTGCAAGGACGTCGCCTGTTTCCGAACCCTTGTCAGACGCCTTGGCGTTTCTAGACTAAAGTTATTCATCTCCAGTGGGTTTATTTACCTGCAGCAAAGCAAAGTTTCCGGCTTTTAAGAAAAGAGGTTTTTAAAATCATATTTAAAAGACCTCAAAAGGTTTCCTAGACATCAAACAACCCTTAAAATAATGTTTTGATGATTTAATTGTAAATACATCAGGAACATGTGGATTAAATTTCAACCAAAATACACACGACTTTTTCAAATCAGGGAACAGGGACTTGGCATAATAGTCTTGGGCTTGTGTTGCACTCGGAGCACTTGCGGAAAGCTTTGTGGGTGGGAGGGGGTTTGGGCGGCACGGGGTATACCCTGACCTGCTCCTTCTGTGTACGCCGAAGGAAATTTTAGCCAGGGCGGGGAGCTTTATGTTGTCTCAACATCTGATTCCCAATGGCCTTGATGCACTGGTCCACTGAGTAGCCCCAGGCATGAGCGGCCCTGGCCCTCTGCCCCTGGGAGAGGGGCAGCACGTCCAGCTGGACTGCAGAGCAGTTGGTTTCTTCGAGCTCAGAGCGAGGAGAAGGGGGTCTGGCCACGGGCCACGTCAGCAGACGGCACTGCTCAGGCTCGTGCAGAAGCTGATGTGCCGGGGAAGGACCCTGGTGGGCCCAGGGATGGCCTGTGGGTCATTTCTCAGGCACACACTTACACCCGCTCACTGAGACACAGACACGCACGCGCACATGCAGATACCCATGTGCACGCCCTCATACACAGATGACCAGAGGAGGGAGTCCACTTGGGATTAACCCACTGCCGGTGTCCTCTGCCCTCTGGTCCTTTCTTCCATTCTCTAAATGAGATCAAGCTTGCAAGCAGGGTGGGAATGAAACTTCCTCTCCTCTCCTGTGCAGGGCCTCTCCTCTTTTGCTTCCTTCAGGCCCCCTTTCCCCTCCTTCCCTCCCTTCTCTGTCAGTTCCCTTATTCCCCTCCCCCTCTGTCTCTCCCTCCTTTCTCTGTTTTCCTTTCTTCTTTCTTTCCCTCCTTTTCTCCTTTGTTTCTCTTTCTCTGTTTCTTTTCCCTCCCTCGCTCCATCTCTCTCCCTCTTTCTCTTCCTTTCATTGCTCCCTATCAAGCCCCTCTCCGGTGCACACTCAGGTTTTATAATGCACCCTGTTCCGATCAATCCCAGTGTCCTTTCGTACCCTTTGAAAGCCAAGGTTTCTACTTGCTGTCATCCCCACTGCTTGACCCTCACCGCCCCCGTGCAGCAGCTGATAGCTCTGCTAGGAGACAGGGCTCACCTACGTACCATGGGAGCCTGCAGCTTCCAGGGGGAGTTCAGCGAGCAGGGGGCTCCCAGCAGTGCAGCTGAAAGATTGGGCTTCCTGGACAAGGCGACACCTGTGCACAAACCGGCCTGGGGAGGCCATGCTGCCGAGTGTGGTTCCCGGGGAGGGAGTGGTTGAGACAGAACAGCTAATTACAGGCTTTGAGGCAGCAGAGTGGCCCACCTGTAGCCTTGAGTGCTCTGACCTCTTGTCACCGGGGTGGTTGGAAGGGCACAGAACAGGCAGCCTAAGAGCTGAGGCGATGTCCTCATTTCTGCGCTTCCCGTTGGGTGATTGTCAGACAAACCGATCCTCCCGGGACCTTAAGGTCTTTATTTCCTAAGGGGAAATTTTGGAAAAGTTGCCCACAAGGTTCCTTTGATGGGCAAATAAAACTGCCAAGGGAAGCACTGCCCGTCCCCAGCCACTGTGACTATGAAATGTGGTGTCGGTGAGGTGGCCACGTGGTAGGGGCTGATCTTGGCCGCCCCATGGCCAGCGTCCTCTGGGTGGGCACCCCTTGCCCCAGCAGGCTGACTGGGGGCGTCCGCGTTCCGTCCAGCCCTCAGTTGCTGGAGGTGCCCAGGGGAATCACAGGGATTACGGGGGGCAGCCTCGGCTGCAGGAGCTGGCCCACTTTAAGCCCGGAGACCCCGGCTCCTTCTTGCAGAGAAGAGGACGGGACTACATGGCGAAGGTGACAACGACCAAACAACAGTGGTGCCTGTCACGGTGCCCTGTGCTCAGTGCTTTCCTGCCTCATTTCCCCCTCCAGGGCATCCTGGACCCGAGGCTTCATCGTCCCATTTCACAGGTGAGGAAACTGAGTCCCCAACTCACAGAAGGACACACAAATAGGACACTGCAGCTCCCGGACACTAAGAACCAGAGTCCTTACCATGATCAAGAACGTTGCTTGCAGTAAGTCTCAGAAGACATACAATGAAGCAAATGATGGCCAGCTCTATGGATCTATTCAGAGGTTTTTAAATTGAGATGATCATGGTTGATACTTAGCATTATTACTAAAATGTTCATATTAATTCCATAACTAATTCATGGTGATGCTAGTTGTTACTCCCGGTAATTCTCACCACAGCAACCCAAAGGCAGTCCAGGCACCCCAATTCCTTCATGGAAGCCTGCTCGGACATGGGGCGGGCCGTGTCCCGCGGCACTGCGATGTATCTTGCATCTTATGTTCTAACGGATTGAGATGGTGAATTTTCAAACATGTTATCTTTAGCAGTGTCCATATATCCCATGTCAAACAGACGTCACCAAGTAACTTCACTGGTCCCGGCCTCGCCTGTAAAAATGACCCGTCCTGCAAGGCTCGGCCCCATCCCGGACTTTGCTGGGAAGCCGTCCCTAGAGCAACACCACGTCTCCCTCCTGGGAAGCACGAGGTGTGTCATCAGTGGCTGTTCTCACTGGACTTGGAGACGCGTTTTTCTGTCACTACCACCCCACAGCTGTATCAAAGTCCCGAGCCGGGCAGAGAATGTCAGAAGAGGAGACATAGATGGGCTACAATTACTGGCTCTGCTGTGTTCTGGTGGAGTGACACTGGACAAGCCGGTGGAGCTCTTTGCCCCTTGGTTTTCTCCTCTGTCCCGTGGGCATCAGTATCTCCACTGTGACTCTGAACACATACTGTGTAGACGGTGTTCACACACGTCCTGGTTTTCACGGTGAGAAGAGCTCCCCTCCCAGGTGCAGACTCTGCTCGTGGGACACAAGAAAGAGACCAAGCAAGCCTCCTCCGGCAAGGGACAGCCAGGAGAAGGGTGGACGTGGAGGGACGGGAAGAACTGGTTCCAGCTCTTGGCTCTGTACACGCCGAGGGGCAGAAATAGGGCATGGCTCAGAATATTCTAGACCTTTGCTTTTCACATCTCCAGAGACGAATACCTGCCTCTTAGGATACTGGTGAGAATTAACTCTGCTGTTAACTGCATTTCCAAGGCTCCAGCCCTTTTAGGAAGACAAAAATTGTGTTAAAAAACCTTTATTCTGTCTTGTCTTTCCCAGAGCTAAGGTTTTCACAATAGTGATGAAGAGGCAGGTAGGGAGGAAGGATGGGGGGACTGGGTCTCACACTCACGGAGCCCTGCCCAGCTCATGAAGCCCATCAACAAATGTAATCTCGCAATATCACTTGCAACACTCTCAGGGCGACAGTGCCACATCCATGTTAACAACCTAGACACTGAGGCACCGCTGGCTTTGATGACCTGACAAGACCGCCCAGGTGGGTCCATGGAGGCTCTAGCGTGCTTGCTGCTCACGGATGTCCCACTTGGTTGGGGAGGTCCAGTTAGGTTCCCGCGGACTCAGAGCCAAGGCCACAGACACGTGCCCTGTACACGAAAGCTATACTTCAGTGATTGGGAGTGAGGTGGGAGTGGAGGACTGACCAATATCCTCCACTTTTTAAAAGATTTTACTTACTTATTTTTAGAGAGAGGGGGAGAAAGGGAAAAAGAGAGGGAGAGAAACATTTACGTGAGAGAGAAACATTGGTCAGTTGCCTCTCGTACATGCCTGGACCGGAGACCGAACCCACAACCCAGGCATGTGTCCTGACCGGGAATTGAACCTGCGACCTTTCACTTTGTGGGACGATGTCTAACCCACCACATCGGTCAGGGAGGTCCCCTTTTTTGAAGATTGCCTTCTAAAGATGGGAAAAAAAAATCCCATGACCTCCCCCTCTGTGTCTGTAAGAATGAGCTTCTTCCTCTCTCACCTTTTTTCTTCAACCCTTGGCTGAGGTTTCAAGCTGTGGTCACTATAGGGAAGAGTGGAATAGGTGAGTTCACTTTCTGCACCTGACCAGCCCAGGCAGCTGTGGCAAAGTGCGGAAATGCCCACCCCCTCCCTCTTCGTATCCCGCTCCCTGCCCACCCACGCCCGCCACATCTTCCTTCCCCCTTCCTGCGTCTTCACTTCTGTGGCTCCTCCGAGTTGGTGGCCGCTGTCCTCACCCACTTGGGGTACCCCCCTCCGTCCTTGCAGCATCCCCCCCAGCAGCTCTTTCCCTGGATCTACAAGCCGTCTCCCTCCCACGCCTCCCCACTCCCAGCCTCCTGAACGAGATCCTCGGCTTAATGCCCCGGAGCTTCTGACCTCCCTTCACTAGTCTCCGGGGCGACCCCAGAGGCCTTCCAGGGTCTTCAGGGGCTGAGATGCAGCAGTTTGATTCATGGTTTTTTTCCGCCTCTAATGGGTTCTGCCTCCGCTTTGTTGATATTGACCAGAGCTGACCACAGCCTGTCTCAGAGAGTCACCCCTAAATACCTGCATCTCAGCTACTCAGGCGCTTTGACCTCTGACCTTTGGCTCTGAACCTCAGCTCCCATCCCTCGCCCCATGCAGCCATCGGTGGTTTGGTGTGCAAAGCACGATTCTCCATTCTAAGCCTCTGCTTGAACTGGACTCGGCCCCTTATCCTGCCGCCCTGCAGTGCGACAGGGCAGCTACTCCATTTCCACCCCAGCCCCTTGGGGCCCAGAGAGGCAGGGTCAGCCCTCCTTGCCAGGGGGTTCTCTCCTGTTCTGGCCCCGTTCTCCGCATGTGATCAACTCCTCTCCAAACGACAGTTTTCTCAGTGGGAAAATGATGTGCTTGAACCGTATGTTTGCAAGGGCTTCTCCTGCCTCTATGACATCTTTTTTAAAAATGATTAAATATTTGGAATATTTTTCTTTCAAGAGACTACAGAAAAGTGCAAGACCCAAAGACTGTCTTAAAATCAACCTTGTGGGATCTCCAGAAGCTCTCTAGAAATTAATCCGTAGGGAATTATTCAAAGTTGTTTATTATTTTTTATTTTTATTTTTTCTCTGATGGCCCAGATAAAGAAAAAGACAATCCCATTTGATGTGTGCACAGCCCAGAGGGAGAGTAAGATGGTAGATGTGATACGATCCTAAAAAAGCTGCCAAGAAATGGGAACGATGAGCTAAATTTGAGTAGCTTTTCTTCCTTGAGGAAATGACTGCCGAGCTGGGCCTGAAAGGATATGTTTCCTATGAAGAAAATGAAGATTCTAAGCTGTAACAGAGGGACACCGGGGAGCCCTGATTTCTACCTTCGAAGGTCACAGATCCCGGGAACGCAATGTCAGACGGTCTCTCGGGAGCAAAAGGAGCCAGACCGGATCCCCAGGTCATGGCCATGAGCCATGGTGGGTGCTGCTGGGAGCTGATGTCTAGTCTCACGACGGGACCCCTAGAGGCCCAGCGGGCCATTCACTCATTTGGCAAATGCTCCTGTGGGAGCAATTCCACCAGGTTCCGAGGAAGCAGCAGTGACTGAGATTGGCATCCCTCTGCTCCCATTCTGGAGGGAGAGACACGTCATAGGACCCAGGTAAACAGGTGCTTAAACGCTACTTATCACACGCAGGTAAGCGTGTGTATAAACAGTGTGTAATGGCAGGAGGTAGACAAGTGCATGAGTGCTACGTGATCGCACACAGGCAAACACATGTGCATCAGTCAGATCTCTGCCCACATGGTCAGTAGGACCTGACGGGGTGCAGGGGGCGTGGCAGTAGGACAGGGAGTGAATGGCAATGAGGCGGGCAGTGAAGACCCACTGTGGATGGGGTGGTCGGGGAGGCATCCCTGCAAAGATGCCACCTGAACCGAGACCAAAGGCCAGGGACCGGCAGCCTTGCCAAAAGTGCCACCCTGAGACAGCAGAGCCCCAAATTCACCATCATTAAGCTGGACAAATTGTGGCGATGACAAGAATAAGGTCAGTGTAGCTGGAGGTCAACCAGCTCATGGAGGTGATGTGAGATGAGGTTAGAAAGATGGACAAATATTAACTCACGCAGCTCCTCAGTTTTCAGGGACAGTGGTCCCAACGGGCTGCCTGGGATGTGGTGAGCTCCCTGTCAGTGGAGGAATGCAAAGACAGAATGACCACGGGTCAGGGGTGTCCAAGAGCAAGTTCAATGTTAGATGCGATAGACTGAGGAAGGAATTCAAGAAACATGGCTTAAGGCCCCATCCGTCCTTGACATCAGAACATTCACTTTTCCTGGGCTTGGAGACATCGGAAGTTCCGTCTCCTAGCAAAGCCGATCGGATGTCCTTTGCCACCCTGGGAAGGCGTGGCAGAACAAATTCAACCGAGGAGAAGCCCGGGGGCGGCGCAGCGGACAGAGGGGCCATCTGCAGAGCCTGTGCTGTGGCCCATTTAGAGCTGGACACTGACAGCAGCCTGAAATTCTCCCTTTCACTGCCTACGGAAACCATTTTAAAAAAAGAAATAAGTAGATTAAAAAGACCGCACATTAGCCCTACCATAACTTTATGACAATAGGACACCAGAATCCAAAGGTAGTGTCAAAGACAACGTTGCCTCTTCAGTCCATTGAAACCCTTCTCCACTGGACTAGACCTCTGGTAAGGTGCTGCCAGCCACCGCCACCGCTGGACTGCTCTCCTGATGTCACGTTGCACTGACAGCTGCTCCAGACACATCGACTTAATCCCTGCTCAGAAACCCA
This sequence comes from Mormoops blainvillei, assembly GCA_004026545.1. NCBI lineage: Eukaryota > Metazoa > Chordata > Mammalia > Chiroptera > Mormoopidae > Mormoops > Mormoops blainvillei. The sequence continues at coordinate 20,692 of PVJD01009622.1, forward strand.
CTTAGCTCTGCCCCAGTCAAGTCAAATAGACTTCGGTCATTTTTCACACAAACGCTCAGTTTTCTAGAAAAAGAAAAGTAGAAGATGGCAGAAGGTGTGATCGCATTTGGGTGAGGGGTCTTTGTAGTTACTTGGTATTAAAGATTTCCCCCAGAAAACTCCGCCACCGAGACAGAGGCCTCAGGGCCGAGGACCCATCTGCCCCCTGACCCTGTGGGGGGGAATATAAGCATATATCTCAGGCTGTATCATCCTAATCTCCATTTTCAGACACATATGCCTCCTGACAGTGCACTTTCCACTCAGTACCTGTGCTTCCTTGAGCCCCACTCTGAGAGAGGACGGGGGAAGTGGAAGGCTGCGGCGGTGCTCCGTGACCCCCGAGGCCCCACCAGTGTCGGACGGCTGAAACCCCCTCTCTCGGTCTCTAGCATACTGTCTACATCCACCCAACCTTGATGTAACCACCTGATTCGACTCTGGTTCTGAAAAGATAGTCTAATCTCATGATCCTGAGAATCCACTGGGATAGAGGTTTTGACTTCATCCTCTTGTCAGGGAAGTTCAGACTTTGGTATTTAAGAAACTTCCCAAGATCTTGTCAGGAGCAGATTTTTTTTTTTTTTTTCAAATCCAAACTAGCCTGGTGTCAACCCCCAAGCTTTGTCTGGTCACCATAATGGTCCCTAAGTGCCATCTGCCATCTGTAGAGTGTCTGAGCCGCAGGCACGGTGCTGTACCAAGAGGCTGCACACTGGCCTCTTGGAATCTGCCCACCCTGTAAGGTGAGCCCTCCACCCCCTCGCTGGCCTGTCTCATGAAGTCCCCACTCCATCTGGTGAGGTCTGGGAACCTGTGGTCTTGTTACCAAATCACCCTCTCAGGTCTCCCATCCTGATACCCCCTGGGGAGCGAGGAGCGGGGTAATAACCCGCTAATGACAAAGCGCTAACGGAAGACCTGAGTAACCTCTTGGTTTCCTCCCTTCCCATGGCCGTGGTAATGAGGCTGGGCAGGCTCTGGAGGGGGCTAACCAGATCCAGCTCAGGGTTAGCTAAGAGGTGGTTTGTGGTCAGGCACCCAGCAGATGGGTTCATATCAGCTGGCTCTAATTTCCAGTCATCAGTGGGCTGGATTGCCCTCAGCTCAGGGGACCCAGAGCTAGGGGTCTCTGGTGATCCACCCTGGAGGAGGAGAGACTGTACCTCCATGGGGAGTGTGGTAGGCAGGGACTGGGAGCACCAGAGCCTGGACAGAGGGCCACCCCAGTGACTCCGGAAGCCAGGAAGGCTAGAGTCCTCAGCCAGGGTGGGAGGCCTTTAACAGTGAGGCAGAAAGCCTCTTACAGAATGTGCAAGGATTCCTTCCAGAAGACAGAGAGCGGGTGGCCATCAAGAAAAGCCAGATTGGATCGTAAAATGCTATCCTGTTTTTTGGTTTTTGTTTTGGTTTAATTACCAAAATATTTGTGCATCTGTGCATATTTCCAAATGCTTTCTTAGTCTCCGATGAGTCTATTTACCCTCGATAGTTGTTCAGCTCCAGTGGGGACCTCCAAGGCGCGAGGCGGAGTGTTTTACATGCGTGAGCTTATAGAATGTTCCAATGACCCCCGTGGGGTAGGGACTCACAGCCACCCGCTCCCAGTTGTGAACATCGATGGTGACAGAGGCGACCCTGCAGCTCCTCGTGGAGGACCGGGCTCCGCCCCTGGCCCCCACGTGTTGCCTCCGTCCATCAAGGCTCTGCACCTCCACCCTGGGTAAGGCCAAGGGCTTTTGTTCCCTACTTCTATCCCAGCCCCCTCCTAGCCTCCTTAGCACTCAACAAACCATCCGTGCGTCTGTTCATTTACTGATTCATGCAAAAGCACATCCCCAAGCCTGCCCTTCCCCCAGGCCTGGCATAAGCCAGGCACGTACTACACACTCAATAAACGCGCGTTGGTGAATCAAGGAACATGCATGTAATGACTACGAAGACCGGGTTCTTCTGTGGAAGGCTTGTGCACAGCCCGGTGAAAAAAGCAGAAATAGACCTAAATCTACACACACCAGGAGAGTCAGTCTCTAAACAGATAATGGCGAAAGGCGTCCTCATGGTGAGGATAAACGAAGTCCCGTGTGCAAAATGCACTGTGCCTTCCACCATGCTGGGTCTGTGTGTGATACATGTTCAGGGAACATTGGTTTGGCATTCCCCATAGGCCACTGTTTGTGGGGGTGAAATGTGTGGGTGCAGCTGTGCGCATGTGTGCACGCATGTCAGTGTGTGTGTGCTTTTTATCTTCTGCATTCCCAGGGCTCCTGGTCCACACCTGGTCACAGCCTCGGTACCTGGCCTATAAAAGATGCTTACAGAAAGAAAAACAAGGGCCGAGATCAAGAGACAGGCAGTTGAAGTGTCACCCCAAAGCTTCCTGAGGGTTTTTGAAAGGTAGCGTGGGTTATTTTGTTTTCTGCGTTTGTTCTAAGAAGTGCTGTCTGACGGAGCCTCTGGGAACGTGACCAAGAGCAAGTAGAGCCATCTCGCGCCTCCCTGTGTGAGAGAAGGAAGCCATGGCTCTCAGAGAGATGTCCCCGGGAGAAGGAGGTGCAGGCTGGACGCTGGGACATGTCATCCTCTACCGAGTGGGGATAGTCTCGCTCAGGGGAGCCATCGGAGAACAATCTGACATAACGTGTAAAGGGCGCTCAGCTTGTCCTCTGGCCCATAGGATGGGTTCTCAACTGTCATGACCCTCCATTTCCACATTGGCAAAATGGGACCAGTGAGGCGCCAAAGGGGGTTGTTGTCACCCCCAGATAACACAATGTACCCCAGCTGCTTGATAGACTGCCGAGTGCTATCAAGGTGCTGACCAATTTATTACTTTACAAACACAACGTTAAGGAACAGGTGAGACTCCCAGCTCCGGGAGCGTTATGTCATCGCCACAGCCAACTGCACACGCCTCACATGAAGGCGGCCTCCTTTGCTTAGGTGGCCACCGAGAGAGCTCACACCCCCAGACAGTTAAACCACGCTGGGGCCACCTGGCACTTGAAGCACCTCAAGGGTCTTCATAAAACTGCTGGGTGACCACAAAACCAACCACCAGTTCCTCCCGCGCGCAGTCAGCAGCCTGTGCCCGAACCGCGGGAGGAAAGGGTGAGACAGCGCTTCGCACCCGGGGCCAGCCGCCTGGGGGCCCGGGGCTGCCGGCCTGGTTATCAGTTCTCACAGCCATGCGCCTGGGAAGCCCCTCGCTGCGTGCACCTGGGCTGTTCCCACAGGGGCTGCTGACCTTGACTCCTTCATGTATCAAAGAGGGTCAGAGACTTCGGGTTCAAAGGGTATGGGCCTTTCAGATGAAAGCAGTCACCATCATCGGCTTTTCTTGGGCAGCCTGGAGACCAGAGGAGAGAGAGGAGAAGCTGGGGCACGTGTGTACCAGAAAGAGCGCCCCCTAATGGGATGTCTTAGCAATGTCTTGACCTCTATGGGCTTGGACACGTTGGGGAAGAGTCCTGGGCCATACTGCCACCACCTACCTTTTCCCTAAACCTTAGGCCACCTGATCTCCGAATGTCCCCTCCTCCCACCGCACACGTTCCTCAACCATCCTGTTCATTTCCTTTTTGGAAAACCACTGAAGTCAGACCGGTTAGTTAACCAGAGCATGGCCTTGGGAGTCAGGCCCTGGGCAGGGACCCCAGTGTCACCACATGCTGGCGACATGGCTTGAGAGGCTCCTCTGACCTCGCGGAATGTCCATTTTGTTTCAGAAAGTCTGGGGGAGGGGTCTGGGAAGCTGCAGTAAGACCAACCCACCAACCCAGGGGACTGAGCCGGCCACACTGAGAGACCCTGCATGGCGGGGTCCACGGGTCAGGCTCACCAGGCTAACGAGCCCTGGAAACAGTAAAAACATATTATTACCTGTGTGTCCTTTGAGGTGGTTGTCACAGAGTCCCAGGGGGACCCCTGACCCCACAATCACTTAGAACCAGAATGTAGAAGAGAAAGAAATTTGGGATGATAACGACTCCGAGTTATAGGGCTGTGGGGCCCCAGTCCTGGAAGACTATGGAAGCCCTGCCCGACGGGGGCGGGGAGGGTGTGGGAGACATGAGGGGGTCTGTTTAAATAAATGACAGTCAAGAACTGTGGGCTGACACCGAGGTGTCTAAATGGTGACACCCCAGGCAGAACAGGTAACACCAACCAGGTCTGGCTGAGAAGTGCACCGATGACCGGGGGTGGGGGTGGGGTTCCAGTGCACACACCAGTGAAAATGCGGGCTCAGGGAGCAGTTTCAGGGAGGAGAGGAACTGGGGAAAATGTAAAAATTCCGACTAACAAAGACAAAAATGGCCCAGGGCTTTCCAGGTGAAGGAGGACTAGAGGCACTCCTAGAAAGCCGGTGGCATGGTCATGGTCCAACAAGGCTTACGTAGATGGAAAAAAGGCACAAGATTCCAGGGACAGCAAAAACCACAGGGTTTTTGCAATCCCCCTGGTTCAAGCCCTTGCTGACACTTTGGCTAGTGAAACAGGCCCAAACCCTCCCACGGTGGCCCTCCTTATCAACACGCACCCAGAAGCATTGCTTGTCTTCACTTTGAAGACATGACTCACTTAAGAGTCTTTTGTTGTTGCTTCATGATATCCTCACGTACACATCGAAGACGAGTCCCATGGGTCTGGTGGAAGTCCCATCCTTCCAGGTGGAAAGCTCAAGGAGCCTCATCTTGGCCAGTCTTCAGGAGATGACAGAACAAAGCAGAAAAGGCAGCCGGCGAACATAAACTTTGCAAAAGCATGCATTGTACAAGGCAAGTCTCACTGTCAAGCCTCTGCAACCTGCACTCAAGGCATGCGGGAGAGCTGGTTCCCCTCTGCCGCTCAGCGCCCCCCACCCAGACCCCCAGTGCTGAGGGAAATAAGGAAAGAGTGAAGAAGGCGGCTAGAGAAAGAAATCAGGAAAAAATCTTATGCACATATGCTGAGGACCTGGAATGCCTGATTTGGGGCATAAAGAACAAAGCCTTCGGGCCAGAGTACGTCTCATGGGCTCCCGGCCCCCTGACTCCCCATCGGGGTCTAAGACTGCTAAGCAGGTAGGACTGGCCTGGGCCACTCCCTCCACCTTGTAGGCCACATCTCTGGAAAGTCGTTCCCTGAGTCTCAGCCAGAAGGATGGAAGATAAAGGCATAAATACAAAGACAGGCATTGGAAACTGAAACTCCTTAGGTGGGAGCTGGACTTCACACCCTGCTTTCATTAACACCCAGAGACATTTCAGGAGCTCACGTCTTACTGGTGTTTGTAAGCAGGCGAAGAATTAAAGATTTGCGTTTTCAATGTTGACAGCTCTTTCTGTCCGTCTAAGCACAGAGGCCGCCAGACACTCCTTGAAAACAAGTGAGTTTTGCGATGAGTTCCCAACCCCGTATTCAAGCCCCTGGGGCCACGTGCACTCTGACATGGACACTGTTTCAGACTCAGGAGGGTAATCTGCTGCATGCACAGTGTTATTTAACGTGCCCCGTGGGGCTGGGGGCAGCGCCCTGCAATAATCAAGCACATTAACATTTCTGCAGGAAAATGTATGACCGGGAGCAGAAAGTGAGATAAATAAAGATTATAAATAGGCTCATGTCAGTCCAGGTCAACTTTTGCTGCCAGATGAGTTCAGATCGGGTCAGTTGACACCGCCAGATAGGCTGGAGGGTTGATGCGTTCGGAGTGGTAGAGCTTTCAGGATTGCAGATAAGGAATCGTGGGCCTGCGGTCCACAGCCAGCATCGGCTGCACGTTGATTGCACTGGGCATGCTCAGCGTCTGCGGCCACGGGTCCAGACAAGGCAGGGGCTATTACCTCCACCCACGCCGCCAAAGGGACACTGGGGTTTAGAGAGGCTCCAATGGGCCCTAAGTAGCGGGATGAGGTTTAGTCTCTCTCCCTAGCTGCAGAACCTGTGTTCTGAGCCGAGACGTCGGACCGAGATCCTCGGACTTCCGCTGGGAGCCGCAGCAATGGTTTGAGAATGGAAGCAACTCCCCGGGGGTTGAGAAGGGCCTTATCCCAGCATTCCTAATGTTACGTCTGAGAGAGCGAGGGTAATGTTTTAACCTAAGGAAGATTGGGAAGGAAATAAAACGTAGACCCATCAGTTTCTCCCCCTGGGATGTCAAGGAATCAGGATTCTGGCATCTGGCATATAACCAGACTGGAGTTTTCACTTCCGAGGAACAAGTCAGCTGCTCCTCACCTCTCCCCTGGTCCCTCATGAGAGCCTGCGGACTGTTGTCCTCGATGCAGATTAGCTCCTCCGACATGCCCCGCCCACTGTTAGGTGGTTCTTCCAAAAGGATATCTCTGGACATGTCATTTCTCTGCAGCAAATGCTCCAGGGTGTCCTGCTTTTTACTGAAGCTGAAGTGTTTTGACTGGCCTCTGCAGACGCCAATGAATGCATGCTCCCTCAGCTACTCTAAACCATGGAACATCACGGCAAAGCCCTCTGCTTCCCAGGCTACGTTGGACGGCTACCTCTGTCTCCTCACTTTCAAGGTCAACCAGTTACCCACCGAGCAAAAGCTCCTGAATGGTAAGGCCAAGCTCATACGTCCCTTCCTCACAGAAGACGCATTTATGATGCATAAGATGGAAAGAAACCTATGGAGTATCAACTCGCATGGCTTTCGTTCTCACTTCTCTTCCAACTTCCCTTCGCCCCTTCTCTCAAACCATTCTTCTCAGTCTGTTTTGCTTAATGGAGTGAGATGGATTCCATTTTATTAATGAAATGATTGCTATCTTTCCTATAATCTGTGCACCTGTGTGATAATCCTAGTGAACAAATGCACCTCAGTGGGATAGAACATGAAGTAACATTAGCTGAGGTCTAGAACACAGGTGACAAATCAATTCCGTTCCCTGTTTACGCAGGTTTCTGAACTATGAGATTTTTAGATAATAATCCAAGTGTTAGGGTATTGCTTTTAAAATGTTTTCTCCAGCCTACGGTAACAAGAAATCTCATTCCAAAGGTTTCCTTATAAATAACTATTTGCCTTCTTACTCGTACCAAGAGGTATAGGTAATATATTATCCCCATCAATTCTTCTCCACAAAAACTCACAGCATTTATAAGGATGAAAGGAGATAAATTATTTTCTTCTTTCACCTCTGTACTATTGTATTCACACCCTTTCCCCTGTGTCCACTTTTCGCAGAGCCGTGGTCACACCACCAGGACCTGCAGTGCTTCTGTAGACTTTCTCAGCCTTCCGTTACTAGCTCAAGGTGTTGAGACGTGTCCAGGACACCTAAAAGCACAACCTTGGAGGCCTGGGTTCCTGCAGTGAATGGATTCTTTGTTTTCTGAATTCACTTATGCCTGGGTCAGAGGCAGATGGTAGGCATGTAAGTAGATCCCTAAGGACTTTCTGTTGTCTTCTAAAAGGGCAGATACAGAAATTCCCGATGATTTGGTCTTTAATGGTGTTTTGGGGGATGGAAGACTTAAACTCCATAGGTTAAGAGCGTTTGTCCCTGGGGAACTTGGACGCTCTGTGATTCTTCATAGAAACAAGACGCTTTGGTGCTGAAGGTCATCTCAGCCTGGAACTTACCCTTCCCGTGTCTCTTTTGGATCCTCCGGCATGTCCACGGCATCACCATCCAGGGTGCCACCTGCCCAGAAACCCTTCCAGCAGAGAACGTTTCCCACCATTCCTGATGATTCCGACAGACAGAGCCTCCTCCCTCAGTGCCCAGCATCCTGATGGCCTTTAGTTTTTCACCAAATTCTGATTAGAAGACACTTTGACCCTCAGCAGGTCCCCAGTAGCCAAATGACAGACAGTAACGTCTTTGGCCAGTGTAAAAATTCAGTCTCCTCTGCGAGCCTTGGGTGACAAGCTCTGAATGGCCAGGTTGCCCCTGGGGACATTTATAGGTCATATGACCCTCACCCATGAGGTGCCATGCCTCTGGTTCTATTGTCTGCAGTCTGTCCCCATGCCCTCCGTCCCTGCACACATAACATCAACAGATATCTCCAAGGGATGAGGATTCGCACGTGACAACATTGGGACTTTGGGTTTCTTCTGTGTGTTTGTCTGCCTTCTTCAATGAACTTTTGACATTGCTCAGAGCTTTGATACTGTACACGAATCAACTTCCTTGAAATAACAAAGTTATTATTGTAAATAAAACGCCCCTTCTGAATCTGTTTCTGTTTCATTTCTTTATTCACCGTGCGCCCGATTCCATTCAACAGCAGTAATCACAGCGTTTTCCGTCATTCCTGCAGTGCCCTGCAGACCCACTTTGTGTCAGACCCTGGGTCTCGCATTGCCAGAACTGAGTTGACCGAGCCCCGGCCACCCTTGACCTCGAGGGCCTCCTCATCCCAAAGAAGAGATGCCTGTTGGTTCTAGGCCCCTGACTCAGACCCTCCCTTTCTCATCAGCCCCTTTGCGATGTCAGGAGGTGCCTCCTGCCCCATCTCCCACGCTGTCCCTGCGGGGGTGGGTAGTGCCAGTATGCCTCTCCTTCTGGAGCTTGGGCCACCAGCAGTGGGTGTCTGCCTGTCATTAAGCGGAGAGGACATGAGTGGGTACAACTAACATGTTTCTTCCTTTTGGAAGTGTGGGTGCTTGCAAGTTTTTTTTCCTTCCCTTCCAGAAGTGCAGCCCAGAGGATGCCAACGGGGAGTGCGTGGTTCCAACCACAGCCACCTAACCGGCCACCCCAAGTTCTCAACTCTTCACATGCCCACTGACGTGCTGCTGAGGGTTCAGACAGTGTGCTGCTTGCCGCCTTGCCCACATGGGAGGATGCTCGGAGCCCTGCCAGAGCGGGGTCCCAAGGTCATACAGATCTTCTTCCGACAGAAAGCCACTGCCCCTCTAAGACAGCGCTGGCACATGCTGACCATATGGCTTCATACTCTTAAATGTGGGTGCTTCAGCTCACATTTCACTCCCCGCAGCTTCTTCCTGGAAATCTTCCTGGCTTCCTTCATTAGGAGAAGGGATGAGAAAAGGAGTCTTGCTCCTTGCTGTCTTCTCAGGGTGGAGGCTGTGCTGGTACCGAAAACGTGTTTAATACACGTGTCTAGTTGACATAGGATTCAGTATTTTGTCTGATGACCACAAAGACCTTTTAAGTTATGCAAAATAGTTCTTAGGAAATAGGTTCTGGGCTGATGACTGAGATCAAGTCAAAGCTCTAGAACCTATGTTTTATAAATCTTATCAGTATTTTTCTTCATTGTGTGCAATCTTGGAAAAGTTCAGAGAGAGGGTTGCTTATTATTTTCTTTGGAGGTCATTGGGGGAGGGTTGTCGGTAAGGCAACAAGGCTCTAGATTTGAGCTTCCTTGAGCCTCCAGCTGTGTCTGACCCCCTACCCCCAGTTCTCTGATAAAGTAGGAAGTGAGAAGATATCTCTCACATTGAGAAAACCAGGCCCTCTGAGATTAGCCCCCACGTGAAACCCAATACTATCAGCTACACAGGCACTGTCCTCATGCTTGAGAACAAGTGACAGAATGTTCCACTGGGTTTGATGGGACCAGAGGGAGGAGGTGAGTGTAAATTTCAGTATGAATTGATAACACCTAGTCAGCAAGGGACTCGCAGACTTCCCTTGGACAAGCCTAGGAAAGGATGTGTTGACCTTTCACACCAGGTGCGACCCAAGGGACAGGATGGGCATCCTCAGCAGCTGTCGGAGAGTGCAGGGCACTGTGGCTCGGTCATCCTCTAGATGCTGACTCTGTGCTTGACAGACACGCTTTGGTAAAGACAAGCTCCGGGGACAGTTGCGTTGCCCACGGAAGGTCTAAGTGGAAGTTTGAAGACGTGATATACGGAGGGACTTGCGATTTGTTTTACATGTTCGAATAAAGGTCACAAATCTCAATGCCTATGGCAGCCAGGTAATAAAAAACATGAGTGAACTGGCTGTGTGGGGCCTGGGACAGCAGGCAGAACATGCGTCCCATGGGTATGGGGTGGCAGCAGCACCTCCATTCCAACCAGTCTTTGCCAGGACAATAAGGCTGAACTCCAGTCTTCCAGGGTTTTTGAAATTATTAGTATTGTATGAGAAACTTTCCAATCTATAAATGTGGCCAACTAGCAAGATGCCAACTCAAAAGAAGGTGAAGTCGGGAAGGGGCAGTGTGTTTTACAGAGCCTGCTAAGGTACACTGGCATTTTATGTGGTTACCGTGTCTCATTTTCTCAACCTTTCTCAGAGCAATATGTCTCATGCCCCCTTCTATAGCTGAGAAAGCTGTGGTCCAGGTGGCAAAGTTGCTTGCTGAGGACGCCATGACCGGTTCAGAGACTGAGACCAGCTGATGCACGGGTCTTCCTGCCGCACTCCCAGCCTGGCTAATCCACAGGCGGATGTTTTCTAGTGACCAGAGTTGCTCTTCCATGGGCTGGTCACCTTGCCAAGCAATAAGCTCCCTGGTACTTCAGACAGTTAAGTGAGCCTAGATCACGTCCTTCCCAGAATGTTACAAAAGGCAGTCGAGCTTTGATAGGAAGATGAGACCAGTTCATGTATAAGATCCCTTTTGGTGCCGTGACTCAACTTTTTTCCAAAGCCCTGTAGCTTCTGGCTGAGTCATTCTTGCTCCATAGATTCACTTTGAGTGGAATTCAATGTGAAAAGTCTACTTCGAACATAGAATTTTTATGTCCAGGAGCATGATGGAAGCTTTGGGGCAGAGGCAGTATATTAACTCCTGATGATTTGTTTTGTAAATGTAGACTTTCTCACCACAGCAAAGCCTTTGAAGCATGAGTCTGTGTGGACAAGGTTCCACCTTGCAGTGTGTGGTCCTTGTAAACTTACATCAGCGGTGGCATTCAAACCTACAAGGAGATGCCAACCTCTCAGAAGGAAGCCAGCAGCACATGTGCACTGTATTTTACATTGAAACCACTCTAATTATTATTTCTAGAAAATAATGTGTCTGAATAAGGTTGACTAGAAAATGAATCATAAAACAAGATGTTAATATCGAACAGACCACATTAAATTATTTCTGGAACAAGATGGGTGATGGATAACTAGCTTGGTGCATAGACAGACAGAAATAGTTATGATAAAAAGTAAATATATACAGCAATTTTCAATGCACATTGATTTCTTTTTCACATTTGCTAGTTTATTTAATCAATGCAACAAATCTAGGCTTTGCTTTTGCCTGAGTTTTGGAGAGCCTGGCAGTGTGCTAAGGATATCAACAGCAGGGCGTTAGTTCCTCCTCAAAAGAGCCACGTGAGAGGTCTTCTTCTTTTTCTCCTCCTCCCCCCCTTCCTTCTTCTTCGTCATCATTAGTGTTACCATTATTATTATTATTATTATCATTATCACTATTATTATTTTAAAGATGACAACCCAGAGCCTCAAAGGCACTTGGCTGGTCAGCTTCCGAACTCTCCCTAGGAGCAAAGTCTTCTAACCAGTCTAAACTCTTTTTTCAATAACATCGTATTATACCAGGAAAGGTAAAACACTTTCGTCGAGCTGCTAGTATTTATACATGTATCTCAAGGTTGAACAAGTACCCAGAATAGCCGTGAGGTTTAATGCGGTGCCAAGGCCACCACAGGGAGAGTGAGGGAAATCGACATGGCTAACCTTCTTGGGCAGAGCCCCTTGCTGTGCATGGGGCCACACGTCTCAGATAATGAAAACTGATGGAGCACCTCTTACGGTCTCCAACTGATCACTTGATTTGGCTCTAAGGTGGGCTAATTTTGAAATATTAGGTGCTCAACAAACATTTCTTAAATGAAAGAAATACATGAAAACACCACTATGATATGACACACAAGTATTTAGGAAAATCTATGTACTTGGCGTAAAGAAAAACCCAGTCCTCTTTCTCCATGTGTCTCCCTTGCTGTCACATGACTAAAAGGACGGCCACATTCACACCATTTCCAACACCAGCTGTGTGGGGTTAGTGTCTGTCCCCAGGCGATTCTGTGGCGCCAGCTGGGCCTTCTACAGTGCTGACACGATCTACCCAGAGGTTCCATAAGTTAAGGGCTCAGTCCCATGAGACAGATCCCCACTTCAGATGCCAGTGGCAAGTAATAGGTCCCCAGGTTATAGCCAACTTCTGTCCGGCTTAGTTATAAACCGGAGGCCTCCATGATCCCCCCCTGGGGTTCAATTACTTGATAGAACAACTCACAGAACTTGAGAAACACTTACTGATATTTACCAATTATTTAAAAGACCTGGAAAAAGTTAGAGGTGAACAGCCAGAAGAACAGATATCTAAGATGAGATCCAGGAAGTGTCCCGAGGTGTAAGGGGGTGTCCCTTGAATGTGAAGTGCGTCACCCTCCAGGTGTACATGTATCTGCCAACCTGGAATCTCCCAGGATACCGTGCTCATGGGATATTTCGGAGGCTTTATCATATAGGCATGATCAATAATTAGCTCCATTTCCAGCACCTCACCCCTCTCTGGAGAATGGGGCTGGGCCTGAAAATTCCAAGCTTGTAATCACGGCTTGGTCTTTCCAGTGACCAGCCCCCATCCAGGGCCACCCAGGAGCCCAACCAGAATCAACTCACTAGAATATAAGGAGCTCCTATCTCCAGGAAGTTCCAAGGGTTTCAGAAACTCTATGTCACAAACCAGCAGCAAAGACCTGCTGGATAGGAAAAGTGTATCAACTCAGATAAGTTGATACACTTTTCCTATCATCTCACATGCAGAAACTACTCTTACTGAGTAGAGCATTTAATCTACCTGAGCCATGGTTCATTGTTATCACTTACTCTACGGTGACAGTGTCACGTAGCAGTGGAATTCTGAGTTGCCATGCGCCCTGGGGAGACGGGACCCCCCGCAGGAAGCGGGCAGTTCTGGTACCAGCATGGGCTTCAGTGGGAGCCAAGCTCCCCGAGTGTGGCCAGCTCACTCTTGCCCTGCCAGCATCTCTTTCCTCACCTAGAAAATAAAGGGACGGTTTCTAAAAGTATCTGACGAGCTTCGCTAAGGATCTGACATTTATCGACTTCCTTGCGTTTTACATGTTTCCCTGCCTCTCCCCGTGAGTGATTTGTCGTGCCTTTGAAAAGTTCACCTAACGCGAAAGGAGGAATAAGTATTGAAATAAGAAAATGAGGAATAAGCGTTGAATAAGAGTTAAACACATAAATGGTGCCTATTGACACATGCAGTCCTTGCTGGACTAAGCATTTCTTCTTCCCATAACTTGTCAGGTCTGAAACAGCATTGAATTACAATATTAAAAATATATTCGGAAGTAAAGATGAATGAAGACAGTCATCTGTCTCCCACTCCCCACCCACTGGAAAAAGTAAAAGAACAGGAGAAAGGAAAATATACAGGTAGGATTTTTTTCCCTTTCGCCATGGTCCCCAGTTGCTTAGCCATTGAGAAGGCTGTCAGACTTGAGCTTAAATGGCTCGAGACTCTTTCCAGGTTGCTCTCATTAGTTCTGGGTTCTGAAAACCATGAACGTGCGCTCACCCCACCTTAGCCCCGCCCCCGCCCTAACTATTTTTAATCACGCCTCCTGACTTTCACACTCAGCTGCCATGCCACTAAATATCCTTGGGGACTCCTGCATCGTGTGGGTAACAGGTTGTTGCCCAGTCTTCTCTGTGATGAGTGTCGAGCAAGGGTCACGGGCCCCACCCCCTCAGAGCTTGGGGTGGGCGTCCGCACGGAATTCCCTTCTGGTGGTGAATAATGGTCCTGAGGGGGGACTCCTCAAAGGAGCACACAGATTTCGTGTTTGCGGGCTCCGGCCTTCCCAGATCATGTCACCATTCCTGATGATGCTTTCTGGATTCCGTGGCCTCCTCCACACCTCTCCTACACAAAGACATCACACACCAAGACGTGCGTAAGCTGGAAACATTAGGTCAAAAATCAAGATGGCAGGGGAGTCGCAATTTGAACTTCGGCCAAAACATGGGAGACTGTGGTCTCGGTCACATGCAAATTTCTGCAGAAAAGCCGAGTGAGACTTAGTGGCAGACAGGAACTTGAAAACACAAGGGACAGGAAGGGGCTCTCTAGCTGAGACTGGACACAGAGTGCGAAGGAGGGAAACGGGGCAGAGGCACAAGCCACGGGGCTGAACTCATAGCCCCCGAACCCCAAACAATTGGTGGCTGAGAGGAGACATAGGTTCCTACTCTGATGACGCTTGGGGTTGTCTGGAAGGCTGGACATTAAAACAGGGGCACAGGAAAAGTGAGGAGGAGAGAGATGATGTTTCGATGGGGAGAGGTAAAATGGGTTTCTCAGTCCCTGGGCAAGCAGGAGGAAGAGTTCAGGGACTAAGGAGGTTTCTTTGGGCTCCGATGTGGCCTGAGGCTTCCCTGTGGCAGGACAGTTTAGGGTAGCTGACAGGGTCAGGGGTGGGAGGTTCAGAGCATGTTCCGTCATAGGCTGCACCTCCCCATGGTAACAGTCATGGCCATAGTTCCTTCTTTAAGATCTGCTGTCCATCAAGGAGACATTCTATGCCCTCTCTCTTGTTCTGTGTGTTTATCCAATGACTTCGTGGTAGTACTTCAATAGTATTAATTACCTAAATAAATGACAAATTTGTCTAACTCAGCTGAGGATCTAGTAGATGTGCTCAATCAATTTGAGCTGATAATTGATTGGGCATGAAGTGCTTCCTTAATTTTGTTAGAAGAGGGTATTAAAATGAATGTCAAGGGACATCAGAAATTATACCAGCAAATACTTACATCAGGAGCATTTTCCAACTTGTGACCACACCTTGGTAAACACAAAAAGTCCTTGAGTCCGATGGACATGTGTTTTTTGAAGAATTTAGTAATTCCAATTTCATTTCTTTAAAGTGCTTGGTTTTATTCATTAATTTTATCTCTACTAAAGATATCGCTAGACAAAGAAATCTCACTAAGATCACATGGCAAAGTAATATAAAATTAATAAAATTGATAAAAAATTTAGGGAAAGGGATTTCATTTTGCAACCCCCTTTTCTTAATAAGTGTTCTGAAAAGGGCTCCAATTATTTTTGAAAATGTATTGATAATACCCCGTTGTACTTGAGCGGTTATAAAGAAAATATAATTAACTGAGAAAAACATAATGATTACATTGACTAGTCAAGGGAACGCCACCTTCATTTTATGAAGAGTAACATTTTTGAAAGATGCCTTCACCCAGGTGTGCGCACCTCTGATGGACTACCCGTTTCTCAGGGTCTGCCTTGGGGGCCGCAGCATCGTTGGCTCCATTTTGCCAGGAAAGAAACGGAGGTTTGATGACGTCGAGGGATTGACCGACAGTCTCAAGACTAAAAGCAGCAATGCTGTCTCTGCGAGCCATAGATTTTGGTTTCAGGTCTAGAGTTTGGTGTTTTTGCTGGTGATGTTTACTGTGAAACTGCACGGCGGTGGATTAATACTTGGGAACTGTGGGAATTTGGGTGTGCTGGAGAGCTCTGTTCATGCCACTATTACCAGGTCAGAAAGCCAGTGTTTACCCAGAAGTCCCGTTGACTAGAACCGCACCACGTGACAACACACCGATAGCGACGGTGGCCGGGAGAATGTGTCTCTGGCAAAGCAACATTGACTGACTCACATGTCCGTTACTGATCCAGATTCATCTTCTGAGACTGGGACCTTTTTCTCTCACATAAAATCGGAGCCTGTTAGCAAACACGGTGCGGCCAGATATTGGTTGGCTTGATAGGGACTCGTGACTTGCACACATGGCCTTTATTTAGGGTCGTCACAATCCCCAACTCACCTTCCGTGTGGCGTGTTCCCAATATGTAAGAATTCATGGAGTTTAAGCCAGAGGAAAAATGAAACAGAGGGCCGCCGTGTCCCAGTGTCCCCTCATATTGGATAATTCGGTCACGTCTGTGGGAACCATGTTGGGACGCTGCGGTATTTTCCACTTGTTTTCCCATTTCTGCCAATGCACTCCCTGAATTTGGTCTGGGTGGTCCTCCCTTCTTTAGTGGCTAACGCCCGCCCTCATGACGAGAGCATGCTTGGGCACACACCCGCCACAGAGGCTGTGCGGGCCATCGCCGCATCTCCCCACGTTAGATGATCTTTCTCTGCTCCCCGCATGTTCCCAAGGTTCTCATCTTGTCCCTCCCTCCCTCTTCCTTCTTTTCCTTTCCCCTCTCTCTCCCTTGTATCTTCCCTCTCTTTTTTCCTTCTCTTATTTCTTTATAATTCTAAAAAAACCCCACATTTTTAATGTTTTCCCTCCTTTTCTTTCTGCCTAATTGGACAATAATCAGCTACAGGAAAGGAACTCAGTCGCCTTCTGTCCTATCTCTGACGACCTTGCCCCAGCACAGCACACAGGCGTCCCAGTCACGTTTCCTGGTGCCGGGTAGAGTGCTTTTCCGAGGGACGGTAAGGAGTTTGGATCAGCACCCACACGCTGCGTTGATCTGTCACTTCTGTCACTTCAGAACACGGCTGCGTGGCTCCTAAGGCTGCCCTGGCCAGGAGAGGTCAGAAAGATCAAAGCCGGCACAGGGTCCAGACACAACGCAAGCCAACCAAGCCCAGTGGGCAGGGCCCTCCGAGCCCCTCAGCCAGCCACAGCCCCAGAACCACCGGCAGCATGACTCCTCCCAGTAGCACTGCGTGTGCAACCCCATCTCTCTCCTCTCCCCACACCGGCTCCTTCGCCCAGACGCCATGTCACCTCCTCCCAGCCACTGCTGTCTCCCTGTCCCCGATTCCCATGCTCCACTGGCCTGGGATTGAGTGGCAGCTCGGCTCAGAAAGCAGGTGTTGTGGAAACGAAGCGAGCCCGGCAGAGAGCACATTAGGTAGCATCTCTCCCTGGGGAGTCCCCCGGCTTCGAGCGTTAGCAGTCCCAACTGTTCCTTTGAGGGGCGGGGGGACCAGGCCGGCCTGGCCCTGACCAGATGTTTGGGAAAGTTGCCAGGCTGCAGCCAAGAAAATTGCTGTTAATTTATCTAAGGTGTAATAAGTATTAATGAAGCCCGTTTCTCATGCCTTTGTTTACTAGAAAGGTTCAAATCAAAGGCGACATGGGGGCACCCATGTGTTCAAGGGGTGTGTCACGGGGAGGCCTGGGGCCGCTGCTCCGGGAGCCTGCGGGGTGCAGCCTTGCCCCTGTTCTGCCACTAACTTCCTCGATAGCCCGGAACCTTCCTTCGGCTTCCATGAGTTTTGTTTCCACTCTTGCAAAACGAGAACAGGGAGCCAGAACCATCTCCAAAACCTGTTTCAGGTCACGTAAACAGTGGGAAGAGTAACACCTGGGACTCTAGGTTCTAGCCACCCTTAAAGACGCAGTCTCAGAACAGAGTGAGAAGGGAGAGAGGGAAGAGAGGAGGAAGGAGAGAGGAAAGAAGGGCTAGAGAAAAGCAAGGAGGGAGGGAGGGAGGGGGAGAACCTAGGGAGCACATGGGGAACAGGAGGGTACACCTGACCCTGGGAGACAGGTGGTGTCCAGTGACGTCTCGGTGGGGAGTGGGTGTCTGAGCGCATGCTCATCGTGAGGGTTGGAGTCAGCCAGTGAAGAAGGGAGCCCGGAACAGGCCTCTCCTAGTGTAACAGAGCTCAACAGACCACAGCGGTCATAACCCAAAGCTTCGCTTTTCAGAGAGATAAACCAAGGCTTGGGAAGATGACTCTGGCTGACCGGGCCCAGGCACATCCAGGACCTGACACAGACCCAGGGATCTTGGGCCACAGACCCAGGCCTGGTCCACCCCCCACCTGCCAGCCCGGAGCTCTCTCCTGGACGAGCTCATGTCTCAGACTGCATTTGCCCGCGGAGAGCAGCTCGCAGAGGGAGGAAGAGAGGTTTTGTGTGAACTTCTCAAGAGCGAAACCCGAAAGGAGGTGAGCCGAGACTTGAAACAAGATAAGCTGATTGTGCTCTGGCCCGAAGGAAGCTGTGGGCTGGCTGGCCTTTGACCCAGGTCTGAGAGCCCTGGCCAGCACTTTTGATGGGGCCAGCTATCGGGCTCAGATCAGCATTTTCTGAGAGTTTCACCGCCGACCAAGCAAGACTCAGGCCAGGTTTCATGCAAAGTGCAGAGCTCACATAACGCCCAGCTCAAACTGAAACACAGGGCAGTGAGAATTCACACAGCCTGAAACCAAATGGTGAAAAAGGCTTTACATGAATCTCCCCCCCACACACACACCAGAACGGCCTCCTGTCCCTACAATTCACTTCCACCTTTCAGTCTAACTGTACTTTGCAAGTCTCAGTGATCTCAAAGGCAGGGTCGTGTGCAAAAGGTGCGCTCAGGTCTCAGAGACCTGTGCTGTGCATCCTCGGGCCAGTGACTTCACGTCTCTGAGCCGTTGTGTGTGGTTTGGTGAAGGATAGTCAGATTGGCATGACAGGCTGGTGGTGGCAATAGCAGCAGAAACTATTGCCCATTTCCCACTCGGTGCCAGTCTGCTGTGTGCTGTTCACTCTGCACCACTTGAACTCCGGATAGCATTACCACTTCCAGACAAGGGACATTTTCATTTTTAACAGCTTTATTAAGGTATAATGACGGATGCTGACATTCCCCTGTTTCAAGCATGTTAGGGTCTTCACATTGCAGATGAGAAAACTGATGCTTGAAGGACGGAGCCGAGTTCAGCACAGGTGCGGTGATAGAGGCCGTTTTCTGTAAAGGGCCACACATTGCTGTCACAACTACTCAGATCTGTCTTCGTAGCTCCGGAGCAACCTCAGACACGGGGTAAACACTGGGGTGTGGCTGTGTGCCAGTAAAACTTTATTTACAAAAATAGGTGGTCAGTTAGATGTACCGGCCCCGGGGTATGGCGCGTCCCTGCATAACAGACTAGAGTTATTGCCCGTAGCATTCAGATGACGTATGACCTCTTAACCATGTCCTACAAAACCCCACGGCCCAGCCCCCACCCTGAGCTCCTGTCACCTCAGTCTTTCTGTGCCCCGGGCACGGGCAGGCTCTTTTTAATTCTGCAAACTTCTTCCCCCTTCTTGCAGGATTGGCCTCCCTTCACTTTCAGGTCCCCAGTTAAATGCTGCTCCCACAGACAGCCTGCCCCGGCCGCTCCTTAGAAGAGGCTTCCCAGCTTTCTTGCCTGCCACCTTCAGCGCACCTTACCCTTCCCACCATCCTTGGATGGATTTGCACCTTTATTGGTTTTTCCATTAATTTTTCCACACCAGAGTGTAAAGTCCATGAAGACAGGGGTCACGGGTACCTTGTCTCCCAGCCTCTGTGACCGATACAGACGCACACACACCTGTGAAATGGAAGCAGGCGGGGCCCAGCCCTTTTGGTTGGAGTTCATCCTCCATGTTCTGAGCTCTCTTCCCCGCACCCACCCAGGTGTCCCACGGGTGGCCTGGGAAGAACACCCGGGGCGGAGCAGGTGCTGAGAGCATTTCTTAATTTCTCCTCCTTTTTCCCCGTGTAAGCTCTCGAGGTAAACCTCTCTCTTGGCAAGTGAGAACAGACATTGTCACATGGTATCAAAAGTTTAGGAGATTTGGGCTATATGGTTTTAAAATCACATCTTTAAATCCCCCAACTCTGTGTTTTACAGGTTGAGAGATAGTCTGAAATGTGGGATTGGAGCCCTGATGAGAGAAACAGCTTTCCAAAGACCCAGAAGGATGCACACATCAGCCCTCTGACACATTGGGCCCTGGCAGAAGGTCCCGGTTCCCGGCATGGACAGCCCAGGGGTCCTTCTCTCACCTGCAGGAGGGAAGGTGAGGACCACTCCTGTCTTTTCATGCATTTCTTTGCAAGTTGTCTGCACTACCGTTTTTGTCCTGGAAACATTTAGAAATTGTGCACATGGTTCATTGTTTTTGACTCTCTTTCCTTTTTTCGCTCATCGAAACCTGCTTGAAAGACTTAGGGCAGGCTGCCAATCTCTCTAACTAACCCTGAGAAAGAAAGAAGGAAAGAAGGAAAGAAGGAAAGAAGGAAAGAAGGAAAGAAAGAAGGAAAGAAGGAAAGAAAGAAAGAAAGAAAGAAAGAAAAGCAAGCCTCAGAAAAACGTGTTTAAAATACAGACAGTCATTCACTCCCCTGTTTCCATTTTCATCTCCGAGCACCAGAAGCCAGCCTGGCGGGGATTTGGGGTGAGTTCTTGATCTGCAATTTACGGGGGTCGCTTTACTCGACATCAGGAAACCAGTGCGGGTCCTGCCCCAAGCACTAGCACGTGGCTCTGGTCGACCTGCGCCCTCCGGGATGTGTTCAGTTGAACGGAGGAAGATGATGAAATAAATCAGTGCGTGGCCCTGCCTCGTCATATGTGCCCCATTGCGCATAACTGGAAACAGTTTGGAAAAGTCGCAAGAGCCCTGCGTGGAATCCCATCGCCTTGGGTTTGAATCCTGGCTTCACCGCTCACTCTCAGTCGCCAGTTAGCGGAGAGTTTTAATCTGTTGGATCTTCAGCTCTTCTTTCTGTGAGGTGAGAATCCCAGCCGCAGGCCACAGGCTGACCTTGGTAAGTAGTGGCACAGTGTCTTTATGGGGTCAGCGCCTGCCCACCTCATGGCAGGCCTTCCACAAAGGGAGGCCTGTGTTGTTAGTACAGCGGTCTCTCTCGTCTGTGGCCTTGGCTGTGCGGAGTTTGCCTGCACATCGTGCATACAAAACACCCCATATGTTTGATGCGAGCTCCAGGATCTGCGACCAACCGTGATTTCAAAAGCAGATGTTATTAATCTTCTCAACAGTGTGCACCAGCCCTGATGTCATCGGGGCTGACAATGGATGATGGGCTGCCTCGTTCCCTTTTGGAGAGAGTTATTTTGAAGCTCTAGGAGAAGCTGTTTGTTTTTTAACAACGTGCCCTATGAGATGCCAGTGGCAGGCAGCCTGTAGTCAAAACATGAAAATAAGCATGGACTCCAAAGCTCAGGAACAGGGACTCACAGTAGGGGTGCAGTGACTCAGGGCAAAGGTCCCTGTAGACCCCAGGCGGTCCTGCCTGTCACCCACAGGGGAGCGGGGCAGAGATGACAGCAGAACTGGTCCCAGCAGAACCTCCCAGTGGGCAGACCTGCTTAATCGGTGCCAGAGTCCAGGGCTTGGGAACTCTGAGGGAGCCGATGCCAGCTTTGACCCACCTGCCAGTGAGGCCCTATCACCACCACCCAGGGCTGGAGGCGCTCTGCCTCCCGAAGCTAAGTAATCCCCAAACATTGCCCTAGGCCTCCGCACCAGGCGGTAGAACAACAACAGGTAGAAGGTAAGCATCCAGGTGTCAGGTATCAGACGGACAGCTACGGAGAGGGAGGTGAGGCGGGCTGTTATTTCTGTTTGGTAGGGGAGGGTCCAAGGAGTTGAATGGCATACCTGACCTCACACAGTGAGGTAGAGGGTGGTGGGAATTTGATCCAGTTACTCAGACTCCGAATCAAGCATGTCTCACTCTGCCTCTGCCTGCCCCACCACCGGGCTTGGGCCGGGGGAGGGTGGGCGGAGAGGGGTGCCGAGCTGAGGCCGTTTCAGGTAGCAGCATGCCACAGAGTTTCCCTGTATGTTCTGTATGCGTAACAGTATTTCCAGGTAGCAGCAATTATGCTCACTTTATAGATGTGGAAATGGAGCCAGTGGCCCAAAGAGACTTCCAAAGTTCTCAAGCCCAGGCCTGTGGGCTCCATGTCCAAGCTCCACATCTGGAAGGTGGCTCTTCCTGGAGCCCCGCCCCTTTGCTAGTGCCTCAGCTGCCCCCATACTTCACACTTCCCATCTCCATGGAGCTGAACGGAACCCCCACAATGGCTTTATTATCCCCCTCCCTTCCATTGACGGTTTCCATCCATCATGGATGATGCTAAGTCTCTTAAGCCAGCTAAGGGTCAGCCCCTTGGACAGGCTGGGGGCAGGAGGAGGGGGAAAGGGCGATAGCACATGGCCTGCGGTGCGGAGCAGCGGGACAGAGCAGCGGCTCGCACACCTGCCCGGCCCACAGGCCTTCCTTCCTCAGGAGGAAAGGATGGGCCCAGGTCGGCGCCCTGGCAGGGCGTGATCGCTGCTCAGTGCCCAGATCAGAACAACCCCGCCGCTTTGTAACAGCAGTGACTCTGGGCACTGTCAGCACACAGAGCTCTTGGGAGGATGACACACTCCTCAGCCACCCCTTGGGTATCCAGACGTGCTCGCCATCTGAGAGGCAAATCACCACTTCAGTGTGTAGCCATCGCCTCTCCCCCCCATCCTCTCCTCAAGCCAGTCCTTCTTTAAAGGGCCCCCCTGAAAACACATGTCCCTGCAGACTGCCAGGGGTCCTTCGTGTAAGGCGGCCAGCAACTGGATCTCTAAGGGCCAGAGACATCCACACACGCGACCACAGCCAGACTTGCCTAATACAAGGGAGCCGTTCAGATCATGGTCTGCGATTTGCTGCTGACGTTTCGTTATTAAAATGCGTAACTGGCATTAATGAAGAACGGGTATGTATAATCAAGTCCTTCCGTAGCACCTCCACCTCGCACGCAGCCCTGCACTTTGAGAAGCAGTTTTTACCCAGAGCAGGTCCCGAGAGCTGGGGCATCGTGACGAAGAGGTGGCATGGACGAGCTTCGCACTGCGCCCGATGCGTGGCCCTCAAGTCAACGAGGCAGCTGTGTCCTCCTGTATCCTCCCACTTCAACTGTCCAGTAAGGCCATGAGATAGTTTTATTTTCTTTAGTTCAGAGAGAGGAAACTGAGGCCCAAACAAATAAGATAATGTCCTTCCTCTCAGCCGAGGTGTGACTCGAGTCTGACTCCACTGAGTAGGTTCTTCCCACCATCCGCAAGTTTCAAACCTTTATCTTCCCCTTCCCCAACTACGTTTATAGGCTGAACCGAAAGTTCTAAAAATAGATCGAAGCTGAGTTCAAAATGCGCGAGGACTTGCCGAGTAGCAGGCACTGTGTTAGTGACGGCGTGTGTTCACTCGTCCTCACACCAGTGTCACCATCACCCCGGTTCCTGAGTTTAGGGACCTAAGGCACAGAGGTTAGGGGCTCCTGCCCAAGATCACTCAGCCAGTTAGTGACAGAGCTTGGGTTAGAACCCAGGGAACCCCCCGCAGAGCACTCCACAAGCCTACTCAGCAAGTTGCAGTCCAGTTCTGCCCCTTCGCCACCTGCCATCCTCCCACCCCCGAAAGGAACGTTTTCAGGGTTATAAATTCTTTCCTGATCTGACACACAGGGAGCGCTCTCTGTATTCACCCTGGTGATAAATGTAGCTGTATTAGTGTCCTGCTGCTGCTGCTGTCACAAATCACTGTGGCCTTGGTACCTTAAACCACATTCCTTCATTATCTTACGGTTCTCCGGGTCGGAAGCCTAACAACGCAGGTTTCGCTGGGCTGAAATCAAAGAGCGGGCCTGGGCTCCTTCCTTGAGGTCTGAGGGTGGCACTCACTCCCTTGCCGTTCCCAGCCCCTAGGACCCTGTATTCCTGCACACGGCCTCAGCCTCTGAGGTCACAGCCTCTATCCGGTTCCTGTCCTACGCTCTCCTCTTTGTCTCTACTGAACTGGGAAAGGCGCTCACTTTGAAGGAGTCATGTGATTCGTCTGAGTCCACCTGGCTAACCCAGGGCCATCGCCCATCAGAAGGTCCGTCCCATCACATCTGCCAAGTCCCTTTTGCCAAGTGAAGGAAGAGTCACAGGTTTCCGGGTTTAGACACGGATAACGTTGGGGCTCCCTCATGCTTTCTTCTGTTCATTGAGTTTAACTTGAGACTAAGGCAGCTCCCATGGGGTCTAGATGTGAGAATCAACCCATCCATTAGGAAGGTTTTACGTTCATTAATTCCGCAAACATTTGAGCACCTGACCCACAGGGGTTGTGAATACCACTACTGTTAATTTACACAATTATCGGCATTCTTATTATTACCATATTAACTGGCATCTGCCCATCGATGCAAAACTTGTTCACATTCCTCTTTGGATTGGCTGAAATGAGGCCCTGTGCGTGAAAGGACTTTGGGAGCCTGAATTCTGAGCTCTATGAGCCCTGATTAGAGACATTTCTGGGGGCCGGTGGAGGCCCATAAATATGTGTGGACTGGCACAGCCAGCATCCCTTTGGCTATGACTCAAATGGAACCAAAGGATCCCAACTTAATTTAAGCTTCAGAAAAGCTAATGATTTTATCGCTTTCCAGATTTATAAAGCAACTGGCAATTCTTCAGGAATGACTTATTAAGAATGAAATTGTTGCCTAAGTACAGCTGAGCCCATGAACGTGGGAAGGGAAGGCGTCCTCACTCCGGACAGATGGGGGGACGCCAACAGCCCTGTATGCCGTGCATGTATTTGCCCCTCCCCAGGGCCCTGACATGCAAGGCGAGAACGAACAGCAGGACGGAGCCTGCTGACTCCATGTCACAATGCGAGGGGGGAAGGGGCGCTCTTCTCTGGGCTCTGTGCGTGCAGCGCTCGGCTCCTTCAGGGTTTCCTCTGCTTCCCCGGGCCTCAGTGTTCCCATCTGTAAAGTGAGCCAAGTGGGCGTGATGGGCTCACAGGAGCCTTGTGTCTGGGACCCACTCCGCTTTCTCTCAATAACCAGCACTAGAAACAAGCTGGGGTTTTGCTCTTCCACCCACTGGCTCCATGGCCTGGCACCAATGAGTCAACAAGTGATTTCCCTGCCCCTTAGATACACGAGTGCTTCTCTAATTTCCACGTGGTCTGGGTCTCCTGGGACCTTGCGGAAATGCACATTCTGATTCAATAGGTCCGGAACCCCGCATTTCCAGTCGGCTTCCAGGTGATGCTAATCTTGCTGGCTGGTGGGCCCCGCTTTGAGGAATGACAGTTTCCGCCCTGCGAGGTCCTACGGCTCTGTCCGCATGCCTGACCTCTCTACCCTGACCCTCTTACATCCCTTGTCCTCAGTTCAGCCAGGACTCATCAGTTAGAACTCTCCAGCTGCTTGTGCACTGGGGACGCAGCGCGGGTTAGCCTCAGCAGAGCGGGGTTTGCACTGGCTCACCTGTCCAGACAGTAGCCAGGGAAGGGCGGGGCCAGAGAGTTCCTGCAAAGCACTCGGCAGCTCTCCTACGGCCCCTCCCCCGGCCCCCTCCCACAGCTCCCCTTCCGATGGCCGCAGCATGCCCTACCGAAATCTGCAGAGGGGACGGCAGCTCCAGGCTTCCACTTCCCCAGCCCCCGGTAAGAAATCCTGAGTGAGGTTCCCGGCGGGCAAGGTTAGACCATGGGTCTGGAACAAGGAGGCAACTGTATGTGTATGAGGGGTTGGAGGTTAGGTTAAGCCCTGTACCAGCAAGCAGCTCCCACTCTGTTCACAAGGTTGGGGCTTGGTGAGGAGAGGGCTCCCCAAGGAGGAGGCAGAGTAGAGCTATGGCCCCAGGAAATCCCTGCACACGGCTGCTCCCTGCCCCTACTTTGTGTGTATTACAGACTCTGAGAACTGGTCCCCAGGTCGGTTTGTGTGTGGCAGGTTCTGCTAGTCATTCTCAGCCAAGGGCCTTGCGGGATTGTCCATCTGCCCAGAATCCAGGCCTGTCCCTCTGCTCCGTGGGGCGAGGGGCCCCGCGTCTCCATGGCCGGGGCTGACGTGCACGCCAGTCTGCAGTCTGTCGGTTTAGGTGAGTTCTCACTTACTACGGCCTGATGGTTCCCCGCGCCCACTTCCCATCTTCCCAAGGTTTCCATTTAGTGGACGAGTTCATGATGCAATTGCTCCAATAGCCAGTAGAGGTCAAGTTCTCTGGAAGTAACTCGCTAAGACGCCTTGAAAGCGCCGGGGCTTTGGAGTCAGAGAAGCCAAAGCTCAGAGCCCCGTTCCTTGCTCTGAGATCCTGGCAAAGCCACCTAAATCTCAAGCCACCCTCAGGAAAATGGGTTGCTGGGGGGATGAAATGGGACCACTAGCATTTCACCTTTAGCCTGGCGCCGGGCACAGGGGCCATCCCTCCTCCCTGCTTCTGGAGAGTTTGGATCTTGACCCCTGTCCCCTGTCCCCATGCTTGAGTGCTAGCAAGCCCTGGAGGGTCTCCTTCTGCCGTATTTTTGCCCTTTTCTCTCTATCAGCTCTGCGGCCGAAAGACCACTGTCCTGGAGGCTACGTCAAGGGCCCGCCTTTCACAAGCACCGATGTCCCCATTCCAAACCAGGAACAATCGACGTTCTTTGTTGTTGCTGCTGCAAATCCTGTTTGACTCACGTTACATGGGACAAATTTCCAATTTCACCCATGAGAACGTAATCGGGTTTGCATCCTATTCAGAGACCCACAGTGGAAAATGGATTTCAAAGTTGTGGGCACTGCATTTTGAGGCTGAATATTTTAAAACCTGAACGCATAAGCAAAAAATCGGCATAGGGTGAATAAACCACAGTGACCCATATCAATGAATGATATCAACGCCCCGTTTACCCGGAGGGAGAGGGATGGCTTCTCATGGAGGTCACGTCCCGGACTGTCATGGGTGACAGTGAGAAGACATCGAACTTTGCCGCTGCTTCTTCCTGCGCCTTCTCCTCTGTGCTGCTTTCTCACGCTATAGCTGCGAGCAGGATCACAGGAGTTTGTAAATTGCTGGAAACTTACAAGCTATCCATCTGCGACTTCAAAATCGGTCAATTAGAGGGAAGGGTGTCATTGTATAAGTACAAATTTTAAAATGGACACCATCAGGTTAGCTTTAAAGTGGGTAATAAAACTCACTTTCTGATTCAACCCTACGGATAATCTTCCCACAGTTGAAATGGTTCATAGAACACTGCAAACATCACAAAATACCATATTATGGCACGTTGACTTACTGTCATGCCTTTTACATTCTGCGATATTGCTGAATATCATTTTTGTTAAAAGTTATCATGTTGTCAATTTTCTAATCTAATTCCTAATCTTGAAAATGTGCCCCTGCTTTCTGCTTCACTCAAGCCAGTAATAAGATATTGTTCTCCTGTTTTATCATCGATTTTCCACGGTTATCACGGTGTCATCATTTATTACTGTTTATGGTCCCTAATATACATGTTGACGTCCAGGGCATATATTGTAAAACTCAGTGAAAACATGTTAAACATTTATAAGGGCTGGAAGATGGTGGGGTTGTTATTATGTGTCATAACTTCATAAAGCTTCTGACAATGCAGTGACTTCTTGTTCACGCAGACACTTCTCACTCGATGGCTCTGTGCCAAGCTGTGTCTTAGGCACCAGGGGTACAAAGTAAAGGGGACCCAACCCTCACCTTGCAGAGCTCCAGGACTTGTGGGGGTGACAGATGTGGAAACAGACAAGCACAGCGATATTGACACGTTCAGGCCAACCCTTACAGTCAGGTCTGACTTTGGAGACAACAGAAGGCTTTCACGTGTATTTTGTCATTTGATCTTTACAGTAGCTCTGGGGGATATTTTTTAAAAAGGCATTTATTATTAACCCTGTTTACCAGAAAAGGAAGTTGTCAGAATCAAGGTGGCATTTTGGAGCATTGGATGATGTTTGGACCAGGCATCTGTTTATTGTAACATAGTCCCAGCCAATGGGTTACACATCTCCCTAGGGCAGGTGCGGAAGAAGGGTGAGGGGCTGGCGGGCTTCCCTGCTGGCCTCATGGGGACAGTCCCGACAGAGCTCTGGGTGGGGCTGGGCCCATCCTCCAGGACATCCAGACTAAGGGCACCCCTGCCCCTGGCCAGGAGCTGACCAAGACCTGCAACCCCCACTAGGGACCAGGCCTGAGAAAAGAACACATACACCCACACATGTGTTTCACATTTAATCCTTAATGAAACTATGCTTAATTATCTTTATTTTGTGAATTAATATTCTGCATTTCAGACAAAATGAGTAATCTCTGAAGTATAGGCTCATGGATTTTATTGTACTAGAGAAAAATGTTAAGAAGTTGGGCAATGAATCGTTCTCTCTACAGGGAGATATAGATTAGACCTTCACAAATGTCTGTATAACTCGTATGTGACATACATCTACATGTATGTATGTCTGCATCGGGGTAGGTACTGCGGTAGCTATGGATGGAGATAGAAACGGACAGAGATAGGGATCTGGGGGAAGAGAGAGAGGGAGAGACAGAGAGATGGTGACGCCTGGCTCTTTGACTGTTTTGCTGAGCTACGTTGCACACATATTGAGAAGCGATGTTTCAGGGTAGAGCTCAAAGCGTTTTCCCAAACCAAATGCCCCCGTGTAGTCCTCACCCAGCTCAGGGAGCCTGGCATCGCCAGTCCGTCTGGAAACCTCCTCAGGCCCCCTCCGCCCCACTCACCCCTCAAGGCTCAGCACCACCTGGCTTCCCGCAGCCTGAAACAGAATGCTCATGCCTGCGCGTGGACAGATGAAATCAGACAGCGTGTGTGCTGCTGCGTCCGGCTTCTTTCACTCGATATTCTGTTCCAGGGATTCAACCTCATTACATAATGTCACTGGAGAACTCAAAGTCCTACAGGTGAGCTTCTACCTTAAGAGGGACCAGCATGCTGCCTTCTTGGTCCCTTGGGTCAACATTAGAAGGTGATGAGTTGAAAGTCAACGGAGGGCTAGGGTCTGTGCTGGTGGCAGATTGGTGACCAGCTATGTGGCCTTAGGCAAGGCCCTTGCCCTCTCTGTGCCCAGACTCTCTCCATGATCTGTTTGACACAGTATTTCCAATGGGCTGTGCGATGGGAAGGAATCAGGACACCCCCTCTGAGCTCTAAGTGGTTAATTTGTCCAGTTACCTCTTTAGACCTGGGAGGGTTGCTCAAGCCTGTTCAGTAATTTGTTAAAGTTGCTGTTCAACACATTTTTGCCAGTTGAAGAATTAACTGGGGCAAGTTCCACTCCCTGGACGAGTATGACAACGCCCTTGCTGGTGGCTGGTCCCTCTCCTCCCAAGCCCTTCCCCACAGGGCCAGCAGGGATCCCCGGAGAGGATTTCCTGGCACCAGCCCGACCCTGACATTCCCGGCAAAAGGCCCGCCATCAGCGCCCAGTTATTTGTTGGATGATTCTTAGTCACTCAGCAAGGCGCTCCAATTCCTCCACAACTCAGCTCAACCAACCGTTAGGGACTCCCGTCCAAGCCACTCCTCGAACAAACCCTCCCATCTGCCACCGACCACAGATGCAACCTTTGACCCAGAGGCTGCTTTGCTCTCTGCTTGACTGGTCCGCCCCTAACAACGGCGTGACATCTCAGCTGCGACCGTGCCAGCAAACTATGCCCCCTATGTCCCGGGCCACTGGCTGGCTGTGAGCTCAAAAGCTAAGAAAGACTTAAGCTTCAAACAATAAAACATACATATATATTTCACAATACATGAAAATGGCAAGAAGTCAATATTTAGGGTCCATAAATAAAGTCTGATTGGCACACAGCCACCCCCCTTTGCTTCCATGTCGTCCACAGCTGCTTCCACAAAACAACCACGGCAGAGATGTGGGGCCGTGACGCAGACTGTGAGGACGGCAAAGCAGAAAATACCTACTAGGTGATTCTTAACAGAAAGTCTGCCGAGCTCTGATCTCCAGCCGCAGTGCCTTGTGCCAGATTCACCTTTCCGCACTGACGAATGTGTGCATGGGTTTATATACGTTTCATTTTACCCTGGGTAGCTCGCTCTGTTCAGTGTTGTGCCCCAGCCTCTAAGATGGAGCTTGCTTCGTGGGTGCGTCACTAAGTGTTCGTGAAGTTTCCTCTGCTGCTTTGGCCTGCAGTTTAAATTAGTGGCTCATGGGGTCGGCTCGGTGGTGGTCAGGGGTTTCGGGCAACTTCCCAAGGGTCGCGGGCAGGTTTGAGTTTGCAGCTGCAGTGTGTATGCCAGTGGAGGAAGGGGGGACCAGCCCAGGGGAGCAGGTCTTTATGACTGGCTACTGAGGGATAGGCATCGTGTTAGGAACGCCAAGTTCATGACCATCAGAGGTGGAAGAGGCATTAACGCTCCCCTGAAGAAGTTTGCCTTTTAGACGATAAGACTAATGGGTCATTTCAAAACTCTTCAGTCAGGTCTGTGTTTTTTGAGGGAAACTGAGGGGAGGGTTCGTTATTTCAGAAGTGGAAGAGAGTTGACAGGCTGGTAGATTCATTTCTATCTCAAGCAAACCGTTTGACTTGGCTAATCCCGATTTTCACATTCAGAGAATGGGTTTGAGGGAGGAACAGATCAAACCTGAAGCCCCTTTCAGCGCTAATCTATAGATTTATTTATTTTTTTTATTTTACTATTTTTATTTAACTTTTTGATAGAGACCTTTCTAACCAATGGCATTCAAGCATTTGGTATGTTTTAATATGAGTGCGTATATCTGTTCAGAAGCTCTTTATCATAAAACCCAGGGGAGACCCCTGTATCTTAAAAAGTACTAGAATATGTTCACAAAAGCCTCTCCATATCTGTGAGAAGATATGGCTGTATTTCCAAGTTCATTCTTTTAATTACCAAATCACTTCAAACAGTTTCCAAATGTAATAGGAACAATGTAGTATGACTCTTGATGTTGGCTTCTCCAATTAGTATGTTATTAATTAAGCTCTTGAGTAATATAATAACTTGACGGGTAAAGCCCCTCTTTGCATTTAAAGTACATGCAAACTGTGGCTCCAATTATAAATAAACTCTACTGCTATGGGCTTAAAACTGAGAATTTAATTATTCAGAGCAAATTATTCAATCGATGCTCCATTCTGGAGAACTGCTTCCTGAATATTGCAGTGGGCTCAGGATGAACGTGTGTCTCAGCAGAGCCCCATAGGGCAGGCCTCCCTGCACGTCCCTCAGCCCCATGCTCCTTGTCCTCTCGGCTTCTGCCCCGCACTGGAAATGCGAGTGGGTTTTCCAGGTCCGTCCCCTCCAGTCCACCACCCCTCACTCCGGGGCTGCTGGAGGAATCGCCACGTTGAACACGATTTGAGCATGCCCACATAATCATCGCCAAAGATTGTCATGACTTTCAGAATGACGTTTGTACCCACCCAGCTTTACGCACCCCTCCTTGCAAGATGCACCCCCACGTGTCTGCCTCCTTACTACTTTAGCTCACACTCACCTCTTGCCCCACTGCATGGAACCCAGCAACATGCCTTCACCGAGCGAAACTGCCATGCCTCCAGCCCTTCGCACATGCAAGTCCTTTTTCCCAGAATCCCGTCCCCTCTGCGGTGAATTCCTGTTTGTCGTGCGATACCCGGCACTGCTCCCTTTGGTTGCTTAGGGCTGGGGAAAGGACGTTTCCTGGAGCCGAGGCAGAGTATGCCTGGCCCCGTGCACAGGAAGTCATTAGGACTTCTGGAGTCATCTCAGAAAAGGATGCAGGGCCCCAGGCTGGGCCAGGAATTGACACCACAGTGGGATTCCAGAAACCTAGCCACGCCTCCAAGGTCACTGGTTTTTGTGACTTAAAGGAGTGGCCTTGACTGAATTCAGTGTGGGTGACAAGAAGACAAGGGTGTCAGGCACAGAACTTACCTCCGGAAGAGGGTCCAAGAAAATGAAGAACGCACAGGCAACTTGGCAGAAGCCAAGTAGTTGGTTGCCTTAAGAATGGTCTAGAAAAATGGCTCTGAAGATTTAAAAGGGAAAACGTCCAGCCCTGGTTGGGGGATTTTTCAAAGTCTTCATGGAAGCAGCAGCACTTGAATAAGGTCATGGGGTCTAGTTTGACTCGTCAGACCTATAAATAGCACAGGCGAATCTCCACGCGTTGGGTAGGATTCACTCCCTGTCCACAAACTACCTACCTGCTACAGTGGTTCAAGGGTCTTTTCGGTTTCTTCAAGGGGATGTCGTGACACAAAGTAGTGATTTTGCAAACTCCCATCCCTGGACAACTTTAAGACTTGCTATATCAAATCTATCATTTATACCACTGTTTCATTATGATTTCCTTTAATGGACTCACTTTTTCTAACTTGGATTAATTTTTCTGCACACAATCTACCTTGCACTTTTTGAGGGGACAACAGTATCCCAGGCCATCAGTTAGCGATGAAGGTAAAATAAAGACAATGAGAATAAAACATTGCTATGAAATTGCAGTTACGTGCTGTCGCCTGCTTAGGCTGGAGCCTGTGGCGGGTCCTCTCTCCATTCAGAAGGGAGATGAGAAGTCTGTGCAGGGAGATGTTAAAACTATCCATGCAGATGAGCCCTCCCTGGAAACCTTCTCCTCGAAGCGATGGAAATGAAGTCACAAACGACAGACACGTTCCATGATGCAATTCGGCTCTCAGACCATTTCCCTCCCCACCTGAAAGTATCTCTGACCCTTCTGGGCAGGGCTCTGCCCTTGGGGGAGCAGTGGTGGGAAGGACGGCACTGGTGTCACCAAGAGACCTGGCTCTCTTGCTAGGGTGGCCACTTGTGTCCTTCAGCAGGTCACTGCCTTGCAGGACATTGGGTCCATGCTTCAGCCAAAGCGTCCTTGATGTTGGGTCCTGTCTAAAATGCTCATGTTTAGAAAATGCCCTTGGATTCTAATTGCCTGTGACATTTATTTGTACTTCTAGTTTAGAGTTCCTGCATAAAAAGCACTGCCATGTTTGGTGGGTCTAATAACTGCATTGTGGCAGTATTGCCACTGGTAACCTTTCCTGCCTCAGTAGCCTGGCTGGTAGTGGCACTTAATCAAGAATCTTTGGCATGAGGTAAATGTCATGCCAAAGTTTTGGACAGAACCGAATGTCCACTAACTGAACGGCCGAGATGCAGTTTCCATGTATCAAAAATGAGGGGACCGAGGAACACTAGTAATTTCCATGGAGTCATTCACTTATTACGTAAACACCCATTGTGCACCTACTATGTGCCAGGTCTTTTCCTGGGTTCTATTCTGAAGAGCAGGTGAGATGCTGACAGGAACAGCATCGTGAACCTGGGAATGGAGACACGGCCGTCACCATTGCCAGACACTAAGTTTCCAAAACGTGTCCCTCCTCTCCAGGCACTTTTCCCGGTGTGCCCACATCGGGCCTGGGAAAAGTTTCCTTGGAGCATACACCTTGAAAAGCTTGAGTTAGAAGTGCTGCTGATGCCTGGAACCCTGGTCCTGAAGTCCCCCAATATGACCCTGTCTTTGATGCCCCAGTCAATACATCAGAGCAGGTCCTGTCACTTTAAATCTGTGCCCACTGAAATTACTCCGCTTGTGAGATAAGATCAGATGCTGAAGAGAATGGCTGAAGGGCAATAAAAATGTTTTAATAATGTTGCCATGCTTCACATTTTAATTTGGTTCTACTTTGCACGCTTTCTTACCAGAATGGGACAAGTAAATGCAGTAAACTTCAGGGGTCTGATCGGTTGCAGCCGTAAGCTCCTTCATGGTGTGCAGAGTAAGGCTTGCCCGTAGTGCTTCTCAGGGCTTACAGAACAGGGGGTTACTGCCATGGAGCTGTTGGCCTGGGAATCAAAGGCTTGGGCCTGGCCTCATCTCTCACCCTGGTGCGTGTGTCCTTGGGTAAGTCACCCCCTCTCTCAGTGTGTTTCCTCATCTGTGGAATGAGGATAATGCCTCCTGCCCCGTCTGTGCCTTAGACCTGGTCCACGTGGAGAGAAGACAAGCCCATCCCGGCATTTCAAGTGCCCTGGAATCTTGCCCCAGCCCGTCTTCCTCACAGAATAGTCCTTCTCACTGTTTTGGTCCTTTCCAAAAGGAAAGGTTTTACTCATGCCTGCACACCCCTGAGCTTACCTCCACATGCTCTGACTGACCTCGTCCAGGGCAGTTGCAGAGTGCACCCCTTCCCCGCAGCCTTTTCAAATCCTGTCAGCTGGAAATGAGGTCTCCCCTCCCTCTCCCCATGGTAAGCTGCCTTGGCACATTCATCGAGTTTTTAGTGCAAGAGCCTGAATCATCCCTTGGAGCACAGCTGCTGGCCATGGGAGTATCTGCTGTGGGCCCTCCCTGAGTGAGAGTCACACTCTCACCACATCTGGGTCACTGTGTATTCCAGGGTGTGTTTGTTACAGCAGCCAATGTTACCTTGAGCATCCTTAACAGAGTGAGCTCCTGAGGGCAGGGCCCCTGCTCAAAGCATGCCCCCCCCCACTCATATCGCATGTAATTGCTCCTGCTGAACCATGGGTTGAGGGACCAGTCTGATGACCAAAAGGACATAAACTCAACCTTTTATTGTCATATTGCGACAAGTGCATACCTCCTGCACTAACGGCTAAGCCTGAAGTCACAGGCTCAGAAATGCATTTCGTGTTTCCCCACATAGCACGTAGACCGAATCCAAAGATCCGTGAGATAAAAAATATCAAAGTGAAAGGTGAATACTTTTTTCCACGGGATATGTATTAAGTGAATGCGTATCCTAATTCTGTGCATTATTGAAATGCATCATCTCACCTGCCTGTCTTTCTTCCTGTATTTTTTTTTATCAATTCAGCAAATAATATTTGGGGGTCCATGTATAGGTGCTCATCAAATGTCTTTCAAGTGAATGGTTGTGAACATGAATAAGACATTTTTTGCCCTTGATTCGCTCAGGGTGAGGAGGGAAGGGAGAGGCTGTGAGAGACCAGAATGCCCCAGAAGCCAGTGAGCAAATTACTCTGGGGCTGGGAAGGAAGGAAGGAAGTGCTCAGCGCCCTAAGGGCGGGAAAAGGATGCTCTGCCGGGCTGGAGGCTGCCCTCCTGGCTGGGTGGTCGTGGAAGGCATGGGGGCAAGAGGAGACCTTAGCCAGATCCTAGAGAAGTGCTCCCAGGACTTCCTGTGGTGCAGGACCAGCTGTCTCCCAGCCCCAGAGGGACAATACATGGTTCTACCGTGTGTGACTGGCACACAGAACGCCACTCCCATAGTCAGCACCAGCTATGTGGGCCTGTGATCTGTGCAGTCCCACTGGTCCTGTGTTCAGAGGATCCAACACTGGGTTTCAGGCTCTGTGGACGCCACCTTGAAGTCCTTAGCTTTTGATCGAGGGCCTTGGCATACTCACTTTGTGCCCCACGTGTCACACACCTGGTCCTGACACATGCCTAGGGACCCGGGCAGGGTCAGGATGCTGTAACAGTTTCTCAGAGCTTGCTCTCAATTCCCACACTAACTCTGCCTGAGTTAGTGGTCATCTCATATGTGCATGGGACGGCAGAGGACGCGTGGAGTAGTGCTGCCCTGAAGGGCAGCTGATAGTTGGGAAGGGCCGTCGAGCAGGCAGAGGGACAGGGCAGGGCATTTTAATACAATTTAACTCATCATATAAGAGAAGAGAGAGAGGCGGGGGGAGAGAGAGAGAGCGAGAGACAATGTCCCATGAGCTGGTCAGGGACCCTTGTGCTATATCAATGGTGATGTGGGATCCATAGAGGACAAGGGACGCCTCACTGCTGTGACCCTCAAGGATCCATTTCTAACAATAAACGCATCTCCACGCCCACCCTCGAAGCCCCATGCACATTGCAGCCGTCCTCAGGATCCCCCGGCAGCGTGTATGAAACGTGAGCGAGCCGTAGCCCCCTTTTCCTGGTGAGAAAATGGAGTCCCTAAAAGGTTACCGAGCTGCCCCAAGCCTGGCATTCCGTCCTGTGGATGCCTGGGACCCAGTGTCGTTCATCGAGTGAGTGGACGGGGCAGCCGCCTTCTAGTTCCCAGTGTGAATTGGTTCCCCACGGACTGGCTCCCCGTTTCTTCCTGTGAGTGAGCAAGCAGCCATTTCAGCAGGAGCCAGAGAGGTGAGTAGTCTGGTGGAAATCCCATAAAGAGTTTCTGGCGATGAAAGGCTTGAGACCGAGCCTGTGAGGCTGGAGTCAGGGGCAGCTCAGGAATGTGCAGCGAGCCCGTCTTGCCCGATCATTGTCTGTTCACCTTGGATTTGACTCCAGCTAGGAGCCTCATGCTCAGGAGAAGAAGAGTGAAGAGGTTCCGCCCCCCTGCCTCTGCCGTTTGATGTCCTGCTTCCCCCTTCAGCAAGCGCCACCACGCAGGGTAGGGCTCTCCTGCCTCCAGAAGCCCAGGGCTGGCTCTAGAGTCAGAGCTTCCATGGGAAGTTCATGTCTACCCAGGGGCTGCCTTTGGACCCAAGCTTTCAAGGGCAAAATGTACTCCAAAATGTGCTGCTTTAAAGAAACGCATTCAACGAATAAATGTTGCTTCTGCCGCAGAGGTTTCACCCAGGAACCGGATGCCAAAAGGCAGTTGAATTGGAAGCTGACGGTTCCCAAGTCCAGAGCGGGCCCAGGAAGCAGCCTGATACTGGAGGCGGGGACCCTGCTGGCTGGTCGTGGGTGAAGCCGGTGGGGCCAGGGCTGGGCCAGGAGCGTGGCCTGTGAATGGGAGCCCATTGCACCTGGTGCCATGTGGCTGCTGGAAGAGAGACGGAGAGGAAGGCTCCACCTGCCTTGAAGAGCTGTCACTGTGTCATTGAAGGAGAGGTCCTTGTTCCTTGCAGAACAAACTGCACTGACCGTTGCACTGTGACAGGTACTGGCTGGGCATGTGAGGTGGGGACAAGGAGATGTGCGGCTTCTGGCTTTCATTCATTAGCTCACTCATATACTCAGTCACAACAGCGACCAGCACCAAGCCCAGAGCACCCTACCATGGGTTAGCTTGGGTCATTGTCGTGTCCCCCCAAAAACATGTCAAAGTCCTAGCCCCCAGTACCTGAGTATGTGGCTCTAAATAGAGTTTTTGCAGATGATCGAGTTAAGATGAGGTCATTAGGGGGAATGAAAGTCCACAATGACTATGTCCTTATAAAAAGGGGACATTTGGACCCACGTGGGTGGGAATCAGGGTGATGATTCTACAAGCCAAGGAAGACTGTAAAGTTACCAGCAACATCCCAGAAGCTCGGGGAGTGGTGTGGAACAGAGGGTCCTTCACAGCCTCAGGAGAACCCGCCCTTGCCGGCACCTTGGTGTCCTACTTCCAACCTTCAGAACTGTGAGAGCGAATCCCTGCTGTTCTAGGCTGTTGCGTGTGGAGCCTGACTTCAGCTCTCCTGGGAACCTGACGTGCTGGTCCAGGGGAGAAGGGCAGGGCACTAGGGTGGTGTGCACGGGAAGCCTGCGGTAGGGCACTGGGAGGCCCTCGCAGGGATGGTGACACCCCCGGCTCTTCCTTAACAGCTAAGAAGACAGTCTGCAGCCAGCAGGCGCACCAAGGCCACGAGTAAGGACAACTGACACCATACCTCAGGAGGAGGTGGGGTGTGTGGCACAGTGACGCCCATCGTCTGCCCTGGACCTGTGTCCTCAGCAGTGGCGGTGCTGGGAGGGACAGAAAAATCAACAAAAATGCACAATAGTAGAATGTCCTCCAGGGGCAGCGTAGAGGATGCCTCTTACAGGATGTGCACCTCAGGGTCTCTTTTTTCTGACCCATTCCCCAAAGGTATTTTTCAGGAGGTCTTTCCAAAATCACGGGTTACAGTCCTTGTTAGTGTCCTTAAAGTCATGAATTTCCATCCCTTAAACCCAATATACGGTCTCACTTAAAAGGCAACATCAACGCTAATAATGCCACCAGTGAATCCTCTTCGGTCAAAGGGCAGAATTAGGATTCGTAAAGAGAAAAGCAGTGTGCTAGTTTTTCTTCTAGGTCTCATGTCACCCAAACACGGATGGTGAGGGTGACTGATTTCCATTGTGCCCCCACCTGGCACACTACATGGGAAGACATCAGTCCAGTTTTGCTTGAGCTCCGGCCCGAGTCTGAGGTCAAACACCGATTCTAGTCAGAGCTGGGTGTAGGGCCCCTGTCCGTTGCGTGCTGGGCTATTTTATAATGCAGAACATCCCTGTGCAGCCAGACTGGGTGCTCGAGGTCACACTCAGAGTTTCGCACACTCTCTAAGGACAGCTGCACGCAGCTGTGGGTCTGTCTTGATGCTTGAGAAGGTTGGGATGGCTATCAGCCACAGAGGCTTTGAATTCCCTGTGAAACTATGGGTCAGCGGGTCATCTCTTGGGTCACTGGGTGCGGATGTCCCTGGGTTTCCGGATCTAGGACCTGGCTGGTGTCTGTCCATGCTTAACCTAACCTGTCCAGGTGAGATCCTGAAAGGTCGCTTTCACTTTGATTTTAGTACTCCTCTTAATCAGGTTTTTATTACAGTGGTTACAAAAATAACCACTAATAATGATCGAACACTCTGCATAACTCTTTATGCATATTTATTTTTAAAAATTACCAGGCCCTAATCACACACCCAGTCACTAAGCTTCACTTGGTCATGAGACCTGGCCTACTGTGACAGTTTCTCCCTTGATTCTTTCAACAGTCCTGTGACTCATACCGGCCCTGTGTTCTGGGTGAAAAAATTGCTGTTTGAAGGAGCTAAGTCTCCCAGCCTCATGGTCGAGACCTCAGGCCACCGCTGCTGCTCCACACGCATGTGACATGTGGCGGTGTGCCTCTTCCTCTTCTGAGCCCACGTCACTCTACACAGGGACGATGTCACTAGGTCAAGCTCATTCAGCTGATTCATGAGCTGAATTACCAAAGCAAGATTTTAAAAGGCCCCAAGAAGAGAAGAAGGAGACTGGGTCATGGCCACTTTTGCTGAGAAGGGGTCGGGGCAGGAGAAGGCAAAAATGTCATCGAGACAGAAGTTAGGAAACAGTGAAATGCACGCTGTCCACGCTGGTCCCCTCTGCGCCCCCCTGCCCATGGTGAACCCAGAATTATAGGGGGAAAAAATTCTCACCCGCCAGAGCAGCCAAGATGCAGCGCTGGGGTTGATTCCAGAAAACAGCTGTTGGAATAAGCTCGGCAGACACACTGCCGGAACCTCCTGTGTGTATCTAATTTCCACGCCCTGGTGGACTCCCAGCCCGTCCGAGTTGGCAGCGCAGGTATCCAGTTTTGCTGTGAGCTATTTAATACCCAGCCTTGCTCCCAGCTGTGTTCTGCAGACCTGCAAAAATGGAGAAAATGCCAATAATGTGGGCAAAGAAAAAGCGCCCAGCCCTACCACGCATGGAGCCGTGGAATGGAGCTGGGGAATCCGGTTTGACTCTGACTTCTGCCACTTGGTAGCTCTGTGGCCCTGGCGAATGGAGTTGTCTTCCCTGAGACTCAGCTTCTTAATTTACCCAAGGGACGTTTCTAACCCCCAGGATTCTCATAAGGATTAAATGCGGCAGTGTGGGTGACAGGCAGTTCTGGAAGCTTCCTTGACATTTCTCCTACACGTGCACTTAGTCCCCGTCTTTGGCATCCCCTTCATTTCATCCTTGTTTCTCAGGACTCTGCACAAAGCACAGCATTTGGCAATGGCCTGTTTCCAAGATCGCCTGTCCCTGTTGCTGGTAGGGGGCAGACACTGCACGGATGAATAGGTGTGCGTCCCCCCAAGGGGCTCCCAGCCTAACACAAGGACTAGGTGCGGACATTATAATGCGATTCTAATGCTGAGAGTTCTTACAGATGAAGAAATAGAGAAGGACCAAGGACAGCGGATGGTGCCCCCCACCTGAGAAAGTCTGAGGAGCTGTGTTCGGCCTACAAAATATGCTCCATGTCGCTATGCCCAAGGGGCAACTTGAATATGCCAGAGTCCAACGTAAACACAAAATGGTTGTGCCCAAGTCACATGAGGACTGAGAGGTAGAGCACAGAGAAAAGACCAGATACCTCGAATCTGTCACAAGGAGATGCAGTTGAGTCAAGCCTTGGAAGGTGACGAGGTTTTGCATTGGGGGGTGGGGCATTGAGTTTTTTCCCTGAAGAAGAAAAATAAAGGGTCATTAGCAGGTCTGAGAGTGATCAAGGGCCCCTGTCCAGAGAGCTGAAGGGCACTGAGAAGTTTGACCTTCTTTGTGGGGAGTCTGTTCTGGTTTAAGGGGCACAAAGGAGAGTAACCCGGGCTTTACCGAGAGGATCTGAGTTCACTGTGGAAGAAGTCATGAAAGCTTTGAAACAGTCGAGTCAGGGAGACGGCCAGAAGGTGGTGGCATTTGACCCAGGGCCATACCCACTAAGAAATGACTTCACGCCTGTTCGATCTAGGACTAGGCACAGGCCCTTTAGTTTCACATCCCTGCTGAACACAGACGGGATGGACGAACTAGTCTTTAAAACACCCACTGTTCTAGGTGCCAAGATGGGGCCCTTACAAGAACACCCTCCTTTTTTTCTGTTACCTTTCTTAGGTAGAGTGTCCAGAGAGTTACTCCAAATGTTACAGCCAGGAAGGGGCAGGGAAATGATCAAGCCCCAGGCAGTGCTGATGCCAGATGTGGCCTGTCCTGCTGTCCTCACCATCGG